>CAUYTI010105290.1:0-26533 GCA_963575145.1 Galago senegalensis | reverse complement strand
ATTAAAGATTTAAACTTAAGACATGAGACCATGAAAATACTAGAAGAAAGTGTAGGGAAAACACTTGAAGAAATCAGACTGGGTGAACATTTTACGAAGAGGACACTTGGGCAATTGAAGCAACATCAAAAATACACTATTGGGACCTGATCAAACTAAAGAGCTTCTGCACAGCCAAGAACACAGTCAGTGAGGCAAGCAGACAGCCATCAGAATGGGAGAAGATTTTTGCAGGCTATGTCTCCAACAAAGGTTTAATAACCAGAATCCATAGAGAACTTAAATATATTAGCAAGAAGAAAACGAGTGATCCCATCTCAGGGTGGGCAAGAGACTTGAAGAGAAATTTCTCTGAAGAAGATCAGCACATGGCGTATAGATATATGAAAAAATGCTCACCATCTTTAATCATCAGAGAAATGCAAATCAAAACTACTTTGAGATATCACCTAACTCCAGTAAGATCAGCCTATATCACTAAATTCCAAAACCAGAGATGCTGGCGTGGATGTGGAGAAAAGGGAGCACTCCTACACTGCTGGTGGGAATGTAAACTAATATGTTCCTTTTGGAAAGACATCTGGAGAACATTTAGAGAACTAAAAATAGACCTGCCGTGTGACCCTTCAATTCCTTTATTAAGTATATTCCCAGAAGTCCAAAAATCTCATTACAACAAAGACATTTATATCAGAATGTTTGTTGCAGCCCAATTCATAATTGCCAGGTCATGGAAGAAGCCCAAGTGCCCATTGATACACAAATGGATCAACAAACTGTGGTATATGTACACCATGGAATACTATGCAGCCATAAAGAAAGATGGAGAGTTTATGTCCTTCATGTTCACATGAATGGAGCTAGAGAATGTTCTTCTGAGCAAAGTATCACAAGAATGGAGGAAAAAGTATCCAATATACACACCCCTATTATGAAACTAATTTATACCTTTTATATGAAAGCTATAACCTAATAACAACCTAAGCATATGGGAATAGGGGAGGGGGGAATGGGTGAAGGGAGGGGGATTTGAGGGTTTACCTCTGTGGTTCATCTTACAAGGGTACAAATGAATCATTCTATGAGTAGAATATGAATGTTCTAACATAATAACTAAGAATATTACGTGAAGGCTATGTTAACCAGTTTGATGGAAGTGTTTTGGATTGTTTGTGAAAACACCACACTCTACCCCAGGAGTGCATTAATGTACACAGTTACTATGAATAAAAATAAAAGAAAGAAAAATAAATAAAACCGATTGTATCTGTGAATAAAATTGCAACACCTTCTTTTTTCTGCTTTCTGTTATCCTGGAATATATAGGACCATCCCTTCACCCTGAGTCTATATGTGTCTTTAAGGGTAAGATTGTATTCTTGTATGTAGCAGATATCTGTCCTGCATTTTTGTATACCGTCTGCCAGCCTTTGCCTCTTTAGAGGGCAATTTAATCCATTTACATTGATTGAGAATATTGATAAGCCTGGTATACTTTTGGGTATTGAGTTTTTCAAAAGTCTAGTGGACATCTTTAATCCTTTCGCCATTGTGGAAGTTGGAATTTGATCAAAATTTTTTGTGTGAGTTTACTTATGTTGCAGAGGATTGCACTGGTCATTATGAAGGATAGGTCTGAGAACGTCCTGGAGGGCTGCTTTAGTTATAGCAAATTTCTTCAACGTGTGAATGCCATTAAAGTATTTAATTTCTCCATCATATATGAGAGTCAGTTTAGCTGGATACAGGATCCTAGGTTGAAAGTCATTTTGTTTTAGGAGGTTAAAAGTCGATGACCACCCTATTCTAGCATTAAAGCTTTCATTAGAGATATCTGCAGTCATTCTAATATTATTCACCTTGTAGGTTATAGTTTTCTTATGTCTGGCTGCTTTCAGAATTTTCTTCTTCATATTAATTTTAGTGAAGTCAATTATGATGTGTCTGAGTGATGTCTTGTTCAGGTTGAGTCATGCTGAAGTTCTGAAACTGTCTGCTATCTGAATTTTAGAATCTCTTGGCATGTCTGGAAAATTCTCTTTCATAATTTCATGAAGTAGTGCCTCTGTGCTTTGTGAAGACGTTTTGTTGCCTTCAGGGATTCCTATAAGGCGTATATTTGTTTTCTTAGAATTATCCCAGAGCTCTCTGAGAGTGTGATCCATTTTTGCTCTCCATTTCTCTTCATCTTTGCATGCTTGGGCACATTCAGAAGCTTTGTCTTCAATGTTAGAGATCCTTTCTTCTTGTTCCATTCAGTTACTGAGGGATTCTACCGTATTTTTCAGGTTTTTGAGACCTTCAACCTCTTGCCACAGTGTTTGAAAATCTTTGGTCATTTCATCTTTAAAATCATTGAATTTTTGTGACAGGTTTTGAATAATTTCTTGAGACGTCTTTTGAGTTATTTCTTGAAATTCTAATTCCCTACTTTCTTCCATTCTGTTAATTGTATTTGCTATCCAAATTCTGAACTTGATTTCTGACATCTAAGCCATCTGTTTATGGATGGGATCTTCAATTGCATATGCTCCATCCTTCCTTGAGGAAGTTGATCTAGCCTGGTTATTCAAATTGCCAGTTTTTCTGCTGATTCTGCCCTATGCTGAATTTACACTGTGTGGAGACCATACCAAAACCGTTCAATCAGTGGCTGCCACCAGAGATGATGTCAGCTAATTCTGGTTGCCCAGAGAGTCAGACCGTGTCTGTCCAGAAGAGCCTCAGTAGTGCAAGCCTTGTTGTTCCCACTGCTGTGGCTGCTGCTCTTTGCCTCAGGGTACTGCCGTTCTAGTATTAGTCCCTCTCTACTGAATGTCCTCTAGTAGTTCTCGGATTGCTGGCCCAGGATGCCAGGAGCATGCAGCTCTGGCAGTTCTGGCCCCTCCTGGCACAAGTGCCTGGTGCGGGGAACTCCTCCTCCGCAGCCCGTGGGATGTGCGTGGCTCTGTCAAGCAGTTCTGGGCCCACCAAAGCTGGGGACTCCTCTGCCATTTCCTGCAGGGTGCACACAGCTTTAGCAAGCAGTTCTGGCCTCTCCTGGATTGGGGGATTCTTCTGCCAGCGTCTGTTGGGCACACGTGGCTCTAGCAAATAGTGCTTGGCCCCCCTGGAGTGGAGGACTCCTCTGCCGCCTCCTGCAGTATGCACACAGTACTGGCAAGCAGACCTGGGCCCACCCGGTGTGGGATGCTGGAGCAGGGAACTCCTCTGCCACATCCCATGGGACATGCATGGCTCTTGCCAGCAGTTCTGGGACCTGCCCAAACAAGAGACTCCTCCGCCACCACCCGTGCATTGTGCTTGGCTCTGGCAAGCAGTTCTGGGCCCTCCTGTAGCAAGGGACTCCTCTGCTGCCACCCATGGTGTGCACGTGGCTCTAGCAAGCAGTTCTCAGCCCACCTGGCACAGGTGCCTGGAGCTTGGGACTCCTCTGCCACCTGCATGGCACATGTGGCTCTAGCAAGCAGTTCTAGGCCTGCCCAGCACAGGTGCCTGGAGCTGGGAACTCCTCTGTTGACACCCGCGGGATGCACACAGCTGTAGCAAGCAATTCTGGGCCTGCTCAGAGCGGGGGACTCCTCCGCCACTACCAGCAGGGTGTACATGTCTCTAGCAAGCAGTTCTGTGGCCTCCTGCACAGATGCCTGGAATGGGGGACTCCCCACCACTGTTTGCAGCATGCACATGGGTCTAGCAGGTCTCCAGCTGTAGTACTGTGACAGGGCTCTTTGTCTTACAGAGATGGGGGCTGCTCTTGTGCCCCACTTCACTGTCTCTGTAGGCAAGGGGGAAATGGTGGACTGGAAATTCAAAATGGCAGTGAAAACGTTTGTTCATTATTTTTTTTGCCAGGCGAGAGAGTGGTTAGAATCTCAGCAGGGTCCCTCTAGGGGAGTAGATCCCCCTTCCTGTGGTTCTCACATGTGGGGTGAGATAATAGGTCTTCAGTTTACTGCTGGCTTGTAGAAAACTTCACAGAACACAGGAAGAGAAAACAAAGAGAAAACCACAAATTTCTTGGGGGAAGGGATGGACACTTTGCTTTTGGGATGTATTATGTACCTGTAAATTGCTTTCTTGGAGTCTCAACTTGCCTCAGCAGATATAACCAGCAGATATCACTCTTCTCTCTTGGCTGTGCTCCCAATCTTCAACTTTATTGGGTATTTTCCAGATATTATCCTTCCCTATGGATGGGAGCTTCTGTTGGAGGCTGGCGCCTGTCCCCTCTTTTAAATTTAAATAAAATATTTTGACCATTTACATTTAATTGTACTTATTAATATGTTATGGCTTAAATCAGCTTTTTAATTTTTAATTTTTAATTTGTTCTTTCTGCATTTGTTCTTGGTTTCCTTTTTTCTGCCTTTCCTTGGGTTATTCAAACATATTGTAGAATATTACACTGAATTATTCAGAGTGATTGAGTGCCTCTCTTTTTATAGCTTTTTAGTGTTTATTCTGTGTATTACATTATACAAAGACACACACACAGTTTGTCACAGTTTACTGGTGTCATCATGTTATCAGTATTTTTCTCCAGTAGAACCACATCAGAACCACAAATCACTTCAGACAGTATAATTTTTGTTTAAACCATAAAACATAGTTTTGAAATCTTAAAGGAAGGATAATCTATTTTTGTTTACTCATGTTTTTGCTGGCCATTTTCTTTTTTCTTTCTGATGGCAATTATTCCTTCTTTAATCATTTTTTTTCCTATTCAGATAAATTTCTTTATCCACTACACTATTTTAGAGTGAGTCTGTGACAATTTCACTTAGTTACACTTCATTTTAGAATGTCTTGATTTCCCCTTCATTACTAAAGTATGCTTTACCAACTACAATATTCTTAATTGACTGGATTTTTGCTTCAGCATATGAACTATGTTATGCCCCTTCTTCTGGCATTCATAATTAATTTTTATTTTATTTCAAATTATTATGTGGGTACAAATTATAGGTTACACTGTTTTCAATTCTAGGATAAAGTTCAATTTATAGTTGAGCCCTTCACCCAGGGGGTCATGCTAAATACGATCACACTTTGCACATTAGGTGAGATCCTGCCAATTATCCTCCTTCTCCCTCCTCTTCCCTCCCCCTTGCTAAACTATATTTGGATTTTTTATTCATGTGGGCATGTACTTGTTTATATATTTGTTTCATATTAGTATTGAGTATATTGGATACTTGCTTTTCTGTTTTAGATGCCTACTAATAAAAATGTGCTTCAATTCTATTTAGGTAAACATAAAAGATATAAAGTCTCCATCTTCATTTGGCTGAATAGCATTCTATGGCATATATATGGCATTCATAATTTCTAATAAGAAACTTATGCTTGCTTGAATTATTCCTCCCATAGTTACGTTGTAACTTCTTTTTCATTGTTTCAAGGTTTTCTTCTTTATATTGTTTTAAGAAGTGTGACTATGAGTTTTGATGTAGATTTCTTTTAGCTCATCCTATTTCTTGTTTTTTCAGTTACTGAAATCTGTATTTTTTTTTTAAAAACATACATGTTTTCTTGAGGTTAAATAATCTATAGGTTTCTTTCTATTACCAAATTTTGAAATGTTTCAGCCACTGTTTATTCAATTACTTTTCTGCCCTACCTTTTTTATTGTCTGCTTTGGAACTCTGATGACATAAATGTCAGATCTTTTATTACAGTCCTACAAATCTCAAAAGCTTTTTTTATTTATTTCAGTATAATTTCTCATTGTTCTTCTGTTCGATTGATTTCTATTGTTGTATCTTCCACTTCATTGATTCTTTCTCTGCCCCTTTCCTTTGCTTACTGTAGTTTTCAATGTTAGAATTTATATTTGTTTTTTCTGTTCTTCTTTTATTGTTTCAGGTTAATTGCATGTACAAAGAATTAGGTTATGATGTTTACAATTTGTTAGATAAAGTCTCTCTCATAATTCTGCCTTGCCCTCAAGGGTTATTCCATACTCCCTATCATTGTTGTCCATTAAGTGGGAGCATACCCATTACCCCCTACACTTACCCCACTCCCCTGTCCCATGTTCCCCCACCTTGAATTGATTTGAGTTTTTATCTTATGAGAGTATTAGATAGTTTACTGGCTTTATATTAGAATCAAGTACATTGGATTCTTGCTTCTCCATTCTTATGATAGTTTCCTCAGAAGAATGTGTTCCAACTTCATCCAGATAAATTCAAAAGACGTAAAGTCTCCATCTTGTAAAATGTCTGAATAGTATTCCATGGTCTACATATATCATGTCTTGTTTAATCCATTCCTGAGTTGGTGGGGATTTAGGTTGTTTGCACATTTTGCAAGTGGAAATTGATTTACAATAACCATTCTAGTGCAAATGTCCTTATGATAAGATTTTTTTTTTTTAGTTCTGGGTAGATACCTAGTAATGGCATTGCAGGATCAAATGGGAGATCTAATTTGAGTTCTATGAGGAGTCTCCATACTTCCTTCCAAAAAGTTTATACTGGTTTGCAGTTCCACCAGCAGTGTAAAAGTATCTCCTTCTCTCCTCATCCATGACAGCATTTGCAGCTTTGAGACTTTGTAATGTGGGTTATTCTCACTGAGGTTAGGTGATATCCCAGCATGGTTTTGATTTACATTTCTCTGATGATGAACCCTGAGCATTTTTAAAAATCTTTGTTAGCCATTAGGCTGTCTTCATCAGAGAAGGTTCTCTTTATATATCTTACTTAGTGTTAGATGACGCTGTTTGCTCTTTTTGTTGATTAATTTGATTTTGTTTATTTGCTTTATTTGTTGTTTCCTTAGTTGTGCAGACACTTTTAATCTTAATTATGTCCCATTTGTTAATTTTTGTTCTTGTTGTGATGGCCATTGAAGTCTTTTCCATAAAATTTTTACCCAGTCCAACATCATTAAGAGTTTTCCCCATATTTTCTTCTCAGCTATTTATCATTTTGTATCTTAGATTTAAATCTTTTATCCATTTTCAGACAATTTTTGTAAGTGATGAAAGAAGTAGGTCCAATTTCAGTCTCTTACATGTGGTTATCTAGTTTGCCTAGTACTGTTTGTTGAATAGGGATTCTTTTCCCCACTGTGTATTTTTTTTTTTTTTTTTTTGGTTTATCAAAGATCAGATGGCAACTAGAGACTGGTTTCATCTCTTGGTTTTCTATTCTGTTCCATATGTCTATGTCTCTATTTTTGTACCAACACCATCTGTTTTGATTACTGTGGACTTTTTAAGATAGCCTAAAGTCTGGTAGGATGATGTCTCTGATTTTGTTTTTATTACTAAGAACAGCCTTGGCTTTACGGAGTGTTTTCTGGTTCCCATACAAAACAAAGTGCTATTTTTTCCAGTTCTTGAAAATATGATCTTGGTATTTTAATGGAGATTGCAAGGAATATGTAGATTGCTTTGGGTAGAATAAACATTTTGACAATGTTGATTCTTCCCAGCCAAGAGTATGGTATGTTTTTCCATTTGTTAATGTCTTCTGCTATTTCTTTCCTAGGGTTTCATAATTCTCTTTGTAGTGAACCTTTACCTTCTCTATTAGTTTTAATCCTAAATATTTCATTTTCTTTGAAGCTACTATAAAAAGAATTGTATCCTTGATTTGCTTTTCAACTTGGCTGTTATTTATGTATACAAAGACTAGTGATACGTTGACATTGATTTTATACCTAGAGACATTTCCTGATAACTTCCAGGAGTTTTGTGGTTGAGTCTCTGGGGTTTTCTAAGTATATGATGCTATCATCAGCAAAAAGCAAAAGTTTGACATTCTCTACCAACATTTATATGCTTATCATGTCCTTCTCTTACCTGATTGCATTGGCTAGAACTTCCAGCATTATGTTGAATAGTAGTGGTGATAGAGGACAGTCTTGTCTGGTTCCTGTTCTAAGTGGAAAAACTTTCAGTTTTACTCCCTTCAGTGTGATGTTATTTTTGTATTTGTCATAGATGGCTCTGATCTGCTTAAGAAGAAGTGTGCCACCTATACCTATTTTCCTAAGTGTTCTTGCTAGAAAAGGATGCAGAATTTTGTCAAATGCTTTTTTCTGCATCCATTGAGAGGATCATATGGTCTTTGATTTTCTTCTTTTGGTATGGTGAATTACATTTTAGATTTGCGTATGTCAAACCAGTATTGCATTTCTTGGATGAAGCCTTCTTGATCATAATGTATAATTTTTTACATTTATAGTCGCAGTCTATTAGCTAAGATTTTTGTTGAATATTTTTGCATCCATATTCATTAGTAAGATTGGTCTGTAGTTCTTCTTTTTAGTTAAGTCTTTTCCTGGTTTTGCAATCAGGGTGATGTTTGCTTCATAGAATGTTTTGGGGAAGGTCTCTTCCTTTTCAATGTTTTGGAGTAGATTCCATACTATAGGTACAAGCTCATTTTTAAAGGTATGATGGAATTCTGTTGTGAACCCATCCAGTCCAGGGCCTTTTTCTTGTTGTTAGAAGCTTTTTTCTTGTTTCTTCAATCTCAGTGCTTGATATTGGTCTGTTCAAGAGATCTATTTCTTCCTGGTTAAGTATTGGGAGATGGTGTGATTCCAAGTATTGGTCCACTTCCTCCATATTGTCAAATTTCTGGGAAGAGAGTTTTTGTAGCAGTAAGAAATACTTTTCTGTAATCTCTTTGGTGTCAGTTGTTATTTCCCCCTCTTCATTTGTGATTGAGGTTATTAAAGATTTTACTTTTCTATTTCTAATTAATCTGGCCAATGGTTTATTGATTTCATTTATCTTTTTTAATAACTAACTTTTTGTTTCAATAATTTTCTGAAGGATGCCTTTGTTTTTAATTTTTTTTTATTTTGTACTTTAATTTTGGTCACTTGACCATGGCTGCAGCATGGTTAGTGGTATGGGAGAAGAGTTCTGGACTATACAGGAAAGGAAAATTTCAAATATTGTTAGACATGATTCTTATAGTCCATCAAAATGTGCACATCAGACTAAGAAAATATTAGACTAGACTAATCCCTGAGGTTAATTCCAGCTCTTATATTTTCTGACTTTATTTTTCAGGTAACCAAGAGACTTTAAAATATCTGGGGATGGTAGTGCCATGTCAAAGATAATAACAACCCCTATTTCTTATGGCATTGGTTCTCTAAATTATTCATAAACTTGGTGTCCAGAAAAAGTAAACAATACCATCAACCTCTGGGCAAGAGATATGAAGAGAACTTTCCCTGACAAAGGCAGATGAATAGCTAAAAATTTGGAAAAATGCTTAGGGTCCCTTATCATCAGAGAATTGCAAATCATAACCACCCTGAGATATCATACAACCCTAGTGAGAATAGCCCACATCACAAAGTCTCAAAGCTGCAGATGCTGGCATGGATGTAAAGAGAATGGAATACTTACATTGCTAACAGGACTGAAAACTAATACAACTTATTTGGAAGGAAATACGGAGAAGTCTCAAAGAACTCAAATTAGACATCTCATTTGATCCTGTAATTTTATTACTATGCCTCTACCTAGAAGGAAAAAAGAATCTTTTTATCATAAGGACATTTTCACTAGATTGCTTATTGTAGCTCAATTTATAATCACTAAGATGTGGAGAAAACCTAAATACCCATCAACTCAGGAATGGATTTACACACTATGGTATACCATGGAATACAATTCAGGCACTAAAAAAGATGGAGATTTTACATCTTTTGCATTAACCTCAATGGAGTTGGAACACATTCTTCTTAGTAAAGCATCACAAGAATGGAGAAGGAAGAATCTGATGTATTCAATGCTAATATGAAGGCAATAGATGTTCTAATACAAGGGGTGGGGTAGGGAAATGAGGGATGGGGACAGGGGCAAAGAAAAACCGCTTGAAGTGTCACAGTGTGAAATACCTCTTGAGGGTGGGATACAATGAAAAGAAGGACTTTTATCTAACAACCACAATCAGTGTAACCCAATTCTTTGTATCTTCAATGAATTCCAAACAATAAAACAAAACCAACTTAAAAATGAATTATTTATTTATTTGTTTATTTTAATTTATTTATTTATTTGAAGTTTTTGCTACAGAATCTCCATTGTTTTTGATGGCTGAATAATATTCCATGATATACATATACCACAGCTTACCAATCCATTGCTGAGTTGAAGGACCTTAGGCTGTTTCCACATTTTACCAATTATAAATTGGGCTGCAATAAACAGCCTAGTACAAGTGTCTTTATGATAATTTTTTTTTTTTTTTTTTTTTACTTCTGGGTATATGCCCAGTAATGGGATTGCAGGATCAAATGGGAAGTCTAGGTTGAATTCTTTAAGGTTTCTCCTCACTTCCTTCCAAAAATGTTGTATTAGTTTGCAGTCCCACCAGCAGTGCAAAGTTATTTCTTTCTCTCCACATCTGCACTGGCATCTGAAGTTTTGAGATTTTGTGGTATAGGCCATTCTCACTGAGGTTAGATGATATCTCTGGGTGGTTTTAATTTGCATTTCTCTGATAATGAGGGATGATGACCATTTTTTCATGTGCTTAGTACCCATTCCTTTATTGGCTTTAGAGATGATTCTATTCATTTCTCTTCCCCAATGATGTATGGGATTGTTGTATTTTTTTCTTATAAATTAATTGCAGTTCTACAATGATCCTGGTTATTAGACTTTTGAATTATTTATTTAAATTAAAAAATAAATTTGATGTCCAGGACTCTGCATGTTTAACAAGTGGTCTGTTAATTCTCATGCAGATGATCGACTGATCATATTTTAGGAAGTATGGCTTCAAGGTCTATATCCTGAAGTCAGTTGAATATACATGATAGAAGAGAATCTTGTGGGTTTGGACAAGTCATTTAAATACACAATATGCATACACACACACACACACACACACCAATTCTATTTCTATGTGTATTTTATGTGCAATAATCCTTGTTTTTTGCCATTCAAACTTAAAATGTTAGAAATGAAACTCATTTACCTCTGAACCACATGCACCAAGTCTGCTCCTCTTATATTCCCCACCTTGGTTAATAACATCAACACATGTGTAAACACCCTAACTAGAAATACTGAAGTCATCCTTAACTATTTTCTTTCCATGAACCTTAGTATATGCTGTTCTTTCTTTAGAAAGGGTTGTTAATCCCTATAGTCTGCCTACCAATCTCTAGTCTTTTTAAATCCTTCAAAATTTAGTTTACATCTCATTTCCTTTGAATAGCTTTTACTGACCTAATGCTTCTTCTCCCCACCAGAGTTATGTATGAATCATATACCTCTCCCTATATTTGTGGTTATCAGTTTACATTACAGTTTATTCAATTAATATTTTCTTATCTATTGGACTGAAGGCCCCTCTGGCAGTTCATCTCAGTTTCCCCATAGCAAGGAATAGTAAGCATTTGTGAATGCTCATGCAAATTTCCAGAAAAGAAGGATTCTTCCAAGATCTGAGGCAGTTTGTATTTCTCCACAAGGTTGGGAGGTATTGTTTAAATATCTCAGGAGCTTCCAACTGGAGAATAAGTAGTATACAATACATTTCTGTGGTTTCAAAAACCAGATAAATAGGTAGAAACTATGGGGAGAAAAATTTATATTTCAAAGAAAGAAGAGATACTTTTAACCTAGAAATTCAAAGGTCCTCCAAAATCTGGTCAAGACCTACCTGTCCAGCTGCATCTCACCTTATATCTCTGAACAATAACACTGCTACAATCAAACTGTAATTCTGATTGCTTGAAGTTTACCCTTGCACTGCACTTTTTCCACCTTCTTCTATTTCTATGTCTTTTATTTATCCTTCAAGGACAAGCCAAAATTGCATTCTCCATAAGGCCCAGCATAATTCCTCCCTATATCTATCACTTTGGGGTGGACTTTTTCCTTTCTAAATTATAGTATTTTGGATTAGTGTTTGGAAGATGGGTTTTTAAAAAAAATATTTCCATTGCAATAAATTTGTGCTTATATTTTAAGAAATTCTCTTGTAGACAGCATATGCTTGAGTTTGCTTTTTTAAAAGAAATCTAGTCTGACATTTTTTCTACCTATCATAATTTTTTGTATTTTTCTTACTATTATTATGTCTTGTTAGCTTTTATAGTAACAATAAAATAGCTAACATTTATTGAGTACTTACCACATGTCAGCTACTATTCTAAGTATTTTACATACATTATTTTATTTATATGTTTACAACCATCTCATGAAGTAGATAATATTATTATATTAATTCTACAAATGAATGACTTGAAGTTGGTGCCATCAAGTATTTTCTCCATTATATACAGAACTTTTAATTTTCTAATACAATTTTCTGATATATATGGAACATATAATTTTATGGTAAATCACATGTATCAGGAAAAAAGAAGGTGTTAGGCCTAAGGCTGATCACTTTTGCTTGTCCTATGACCTCTCTCTGAACTATACTGCCTAGGTATGAATTTAATCTTTATTCCAAATCTACCTCAGAAATTCTCACATTATCAATTAACCCCAGGAAACCAGGAAGGAAAGCTTAGAGTCTGATTTCCCTGTGGCTGATAGACAGGAAGAAAATGTGAATATTAGAAGAGATCATGATTTAGTTAGGAGAGCAGCACTGGGGCTTGAAAGGCAGACAGAACTTGGCTCAAATATTGGCTCCTTTCTTCCTGATTTTGTAACTTTGGAAATCTTCTGAGCTTCAGTAATTATGCTGAAATATGAAAGTTAATTTTTTTTTTGAGACGGAGCCTCAAGCTATCCCCCTGGGTAGAGTGCCATGGCATCACACTCACAGCAACCTCCAACTCCTGGGCTCAAGCAAGTCTCCTGCCTCAGCCTCCCAAGTAGCTGGGACTACAGGCATCCGCCACAACGCCTGGCCATTTTTTGGTTGCAGCCATCATTGTTGTTTGGCGGGCCTGGGCTGGGGATTCGAACCCATTACCTTAGGTGTATGTGGCTGGCACCTTAGCCACTTGAGCCACAGGTGCCGAGCTGACAATTCAACAAATCTGTCAAGAAAAACCTGTCAGGTGTACCACTCTGTTATGGGATGTTGATGGCAGGAGAGGCTGTGCACATCCAGGACAGAGCTTTATGAGAATGCTGTATGTTCTGATCAATTTTGCTGTAAACTTACCACTTCCCTAAAAAAAAAGGAGTATAATTTTAAGTAAAAAATAAATTATATATGAAGCAGGCTTTCAAAGTGAGAGTGTTTCAGGAACTATGTGAAAAATATAAATTCATTACCTCATTTCCTAGCTCTCTTATTTACCTCACATCTCTTAATGTCCCCAGGCTCTTCATCTGTAAAATGCAGGCAGTAATATATACTTTATTTGATTGTTATGACAATCAATATTAATGTTATGACAATCAATATTAATTAATTAATATTAATATTAATTAATATGACAATTAATGTTATGAAAATCAATATTAATCAGTTAATATTTATAAAACACTTGGAATTGTGTCTGGCTATGTAAATGTTTGCTATATAAATTACAAATGAAAATATTTAAAATAACTTTCTGGGCTGTTTTATACTATTTCATCTATCTTTAGAAATGATAGGCAATTTGTTTTGTTACTATTGAAATCAGGTAAGAAGGAGCTTATTAATGAACTAAATGTGAAATATACTTGATTTTTATAGTTTGACAAAATAAAAAGAACTGTCAGAATTCACATCATTCCTGGTCCCATGTATGTAGCAGTTGTGTAGGCTTAGGAAACCTCTTCCCCTCTCTAAGCATCATTGCTCATATCAGTGACATGAAGAAGTTAAACTGGATGTTCTCTAAATGGCCTTTCCACTTTGATGCTCTGTAAAAATATAGAATAAATCAGGAATATTGGTCCCCACAAGGAAGCCAGTGGACAATTTTGGGAGCTTATGCCATGGCTACTTTCTTATTTGGGTTAGAAAAGAGCAAGTATTGCTAATAACCATTGTCATCATCATGGTCTCCAAGAAACATTTTCTGTGACCTATTTTGTATGAATTATGAGTGGAGAATATTTGTATTTGAGAAGTAGTATACTTATAATAACTACTTAATATTTGGTTTCATTTATACAACTCATGAAAATTTACAAAATAATTATACCCACTAATGTCATTTTGTCCCCATAACAATTACATAATGTGCCCAGTTGTGCCCCTTCACTACACCACACTGCCTTTTAAAACAGCTGATTTAAAGTAATTGTCAAACTTGAAAATTTATTAGTAGCTTTTATATCCATGAACTGACTTAATTGAATAGGATATTTTCTCGAAACTTACAGTCTAGTTGGGGAAGTTAGACATAAATATACTGATGAAAAAAAGCAAATGAATGATATGAACAGTGAAAGTAGAGGAGAAGGAAAGAGTCCTGGAGGTACAAAAAAATTCTTTTGAAGAAACTAAACTTTCATAAGATCATGAGGAGGATTTGGATAGGATAAAAGAAATGGAGTAGATCTTCAATATATGAAGAATGATGTAAGTTAAGGAGGAAGAGAATGCCTGAGGCATGTTTAAGGAGTGAATAAATAGGTTTAGATGTGGCCATATGATTTGGTAAGGAAACAATCGATATTTTGGGAAAGTCTACATGGTAGAAGACCTGGAGTCCTCATCTACTATGAGAGTGTATTCAATTGCTCTGTGACGAAAGCCCACACAGACCATAGAAAAGTCATGTGAATTTCCTTAGGTCACCCATCTTATACTTTGTCTACTACAGAGCCAAAGCTTGACCTTAACATCCTATCTTCTTTGTCATTGCCTTTCCAAAAAAATTCAAGGTCTACAGTCTTGCCTACATTAGGGGCATAGCAAGCAGCAGTATATACGAAATATCTGAATGTGTGGGGAGATATTTTTATACTATTACAGCTCTTCCAAGCACTTGATCAGTAATCCTAACTTTTCTTTCTTTGGAGCAATTTGGAGTGTGTGTGTCAGCAGCACCTCCCTAGGTCTTCTTCAGAATAATATGCAATCAAAACAGGTTTCTTACTGCCTGGCTCCATTTTCAGCACTATCCAGACTCAGTAAAGAGTAGGGAATTTCCCCCCACCAAATAAAACACAGATTCTAAGAAAGGGGCAGACTTGATGTCAACTGTAATGAGACATCAAATAAGAACATTTTTCTCCTTTTTTCTAAGGCTACATTTTACTGTGATAGCTTTTAAAATAAATGTCAATTTGAAAAATGAAGGAAGTCTCTTTTTCTGTAGCTAAATCACTCTTAAAGTTCCAGGAATCATCTTTGCTCATTCCCTCACTGAATTTCTGTTTCAGCTCCCTGAGTCTGCTCCCTCTTTTCTTGATCCTTTTCCTCCCCTAGTCTCCCAATTATCAGAATTTAATTCACTGATGCCCCCATTATTAGCAAAGTACAGTTACTGATAAATCACTAAATTTTGGGGTGCAGTACTATCAGGTATTTTATCTTAATTATAGGGCTTGTGTGTGTGTGGCTACTCACTGACTGAAAAATACCTCTCCTAAACCACTGACTAAAGTTTCAGAAAGAGAAAATTAAAATGGCCTTATAGAATCTGTCTCCAGCTTGGAGAGAAACCAAAGAACCAAGATGTTCTTCTGACATGGATGAAAGAGCCCATCTCAAAAATATCTGAACCCACTCAGAATTTTGAAAGAACATGAGCTCAAGGCCTAACTAAGCCCTGGGAGATTTCTTCTGCAGAGGCAGCTGGAAAGCCACAGGGAAAATACAAAATCCTTTTTCATTTTTATCTAATCCCACGCAGATCTAATCTCATCCTTCATGAAACACATCTCTTAATCAAATTATGTGTACATAGAAGGGGGGAGCACTTCAAGCAAAATTTATATTTTATTTTTAGCTGACTTAACCCCCAGAGCCATTAACTGGCCAGTGGCTTCAGGGCTTACCTGGAGGAAAGCTCAAAGGCTTTTGGGCCTCCTCAGTCTAGGGTTCCTATATTTCTTCAGTGGTAAATTAGTATACTGCTTGAATTTTAAGACTCAAAACTCAGGGTCCTCATTTCCATTTTTATTAAATCACAGGTATTACCAATGCTTAGTTTCTTTATGATCATGCCTGATTAATTTGAGGAAGAGAGCCCCCTAAATTTGACCTAATTCAATTGGCTCTTGTAAGTGAAGTCTAATTTTGCATGCTCCATAGAAATTTTTAAACAGGAAGAACTTTCAGAAATTATAATGATGTCCATTTTTATTCTGAATATTCCTTTGTTTATATTTGTGAACTTGAGTAAGTGAAATTCCATTTTTAGGCCTCACTTTTTCTTTACACAAAGTGGGAGAAAAAAATGGTGGATTAAATCAATGGTTCTCAAACTTTGTGGCACAGTGGAACATCAGAATCACTAAAGGAATGAGTTATAAATGCACACGTCAAGGCAGGGACCATATTGATTCTGATTAGTAGACCTTGGGTATAGCTCTAAAACATGAATTTTTACAAGTTTCCCAAGCAATTTTTTGGACAACACTGAACTCAATGCCCTTTATACTGTTGTCCATACATAAGAATTAAAAAATAGATGATGCCTGAAGAAAAGTTGACATGTTACTGGGCCATTCAATTTTCTAAGAGCCTCTGAGTCATTATTCAATGTGTTGAGACTGCTAAGAGCCCTATAAATCCTGGTTGATGATGAAGATATTCATTACAACAGAAATATTCATAAAAGTTAGCAATGAAATGCAGAGCTGGACTTGTAATTAAAAAAAGGGAATGGTATTGTCTAGGGTTTTATTCTAACAGGCCTTCCAATTTGAATAATATTCAAAATATTATTGACATAGATGTGACTACATTTTTCAATCCATGCCAAAAAAAAAAAAAAAAAAAAAAAAAGCTTAACTGCAGGTTCCTGGGTAGAACAAAAGCAAGACTTAAATTAAATTATTTAAAGCAGTCTTTTAAATGATGAGAAATCTGAATGAAGTTCCTAGTCCCTCTGACCACCACATGTTCCAGGGATTTCCAATATTATCCCCCTACCTCCAACTCCCTCAAGAACTATTAAAATCAAGTCTAGTAGACTATGTCTGTATGAGAATAATAGATCCCAGCCTTCTCCTATAATGCTTCTCTTGTTGAGAGTGTTCTAGCCAACACAGTTTGTCTCTATGGAAACCTCTACTTGGCTCAGCTTGGGGATTAGGATGACTTTATTGCACACACCTGATAAGGGGAGGTGGGATTTACTGTATGGCTAAGGTTCTTAATCCACACAGCAACAGGGGCAATATTCAATCATGTTTGTTCTTGTTATGAAGGACAACCTTGTAGCCCACATAACTTATGCCCTAAACAGACCCCACAAGATATCTGTTACCTCCCTTCTCCCTGTTTATTCCATTTTCACTACTTGAGAATTTTTTAGGCTTAAATTTTAAAAAGCTTAACAAAACCACCTACCTCACTTGATGGGCATACTTTACATTGCCCCATACCAGGAGCCAAATTGCTTGACTTAATTATGTTAAGTGTTGCCATCACTGTGTAGCTGAATTTCATATCACCAGAAATAATAGTTTACCAGGGAAAAGGAGTTCCTCTACTCTTGAAGCAAAGTGGGCTTAGGGAAGTAAGTGCCTGTGCTTGGGAAGGACAGTATGTTCAAGATTATTATCAGTGCAAAGTGATCTAGCCTCTTGAAGGAAATGTGCCTGCCTGAACTCTTGGGTATTTATTCCAGAGAAATGAAAACATATGTCCACACAAAAATATGTACATGGATACTCATAAAAGTTCCAAAACTGGAAACAACCTGTATTCATTTCCATGGGCTTCTGTAATGAATTACCACAAAGTGAGTGGTTTAAAACAACAGACATCCAACTGGTTAACATAGCCTTCATGTCTTTTTCTTAGTTATTGTGTTAAGACATTTATATTCTACATTTAGAGAGGTTCACATATACCCTTATAGGATGAACCATAGGGGTGATAACCAGTTGGATGAACGTATTTCAAATTGTATACAGAAACAGCACACTGTACCCCATGATAGCATTAATGTACATTACTATGATTTAATAATTAAAAAACCCCAGACATTTGTTTTCTCATAGTCCTGGAAAACAGAAGTCCAAAATCAACAGATTATAAGAGTTGGCTCTTTCTGAGAACTATGAGACAGAATCTGCCCCATGCCTTTCTCCTAGCTTCTGATGATTTCTTGGCCATGTTTGACATTCTTTGGTTTGTACATGCATCACCATCACCCAGTCCTCCACCTTTACCTTGTTTTCTCCTTGTGTCTCTTCACATACTCTTCCCTCTCCCTCTGTGTATGTCTTTTTATTTCCAAACTTTCCCTTTCTATAAGGCCACAAGTCATATTGGATTAGGGGCCACATTGATTACTTTACTTTAGTTTAAATACCACATTAAGGATCCTATTTCCAAATAAGATTACATTCTGAGGTACTAGGGTTTAGAAATTCAACATTTATTTGGGGGGAGGGGTGACACAATTCAACCCATAAAACAGACAATTATCATACATCAAATAATGGCTAAAAAAACTGTGGTGCACACATACCATGAAATACTCCTTAGTAACAAAACACATAAATTACAAATATGGCAATTTTAATAGATCCCAAGTGCATTACCTGAGTGGGAAAAAGTCAAAATCAAAAAGCCACCAGCTGTATAATTCTACTTATATAATATTCTTAAAATACAAAAAAAATTATAGAATTAGAAAACAAAATAGAACTTCCTAGCACTTAAGGACAGTATGGTAGAGAGGAGTGGGTGTGACTAGAAAATGAAATGGAACAATATACATACATTATACCAATGTCAGTTTCCTAGTCTTGATACTATTCCATGGTAATATAAAATAAAACCATTGGGAAACTAGGTGAAGTGTACATGAGATCTCCTTGCACATCTTTTGCAACTTCCTATAAATGAATAATTATTTCAAATGAAAAAGATTTTTTTTAATTGCAATGGTTGCCTTTTACACAAAAAACAAAAGATGAGTTTTTTTCACAAAAATTAATGCCTTTTTAATGTAAATTACCACTCATCTGGAATCCACAAGCTTTCCCATTTTTTGTGACTAGTGGTCAATAGAGCAACAACTCATTTGGCAACTAAAATGTGAGCACAGCTATGAATTGTACAAAGCAATAGATTGTGGTTTCCGAGAAAACAACAACAGTCAACAGAATTGACCTGAGTAACATAACTCCAGTGGGACTTGGCAGGAGGATATTTGTTTGGAAATATTCAAGGCACACCCTGAAAACACACAGAAATACTTATGGGTAGTATGTGGGGGAGAGCATATTTTGGAGGTGTCTGTGGTCCTGTATGAGTACACAGGGGCAAGAACAGTGAAATGTATGTTATGTGACCCTTCATAACATATAAGTTGTTAAGAAATGGGAAACTGGATTATAAATACAATATCATGAGTCTTAGAACAAAAATGCTAGGGCATTCAGAGAAGAAAGTAATTAATTCTGACTTAGTTTGAGAAAGATTTCATGGAAGAGGTAATACTAGATTCCACAATGTTAGGGCTTTATTAGGCAAACTAAATAGCAGATACAAAGGCAAAGAGGTATAAACAGGCCTAAGAAATTGCAGTCAGAGTGAAGCTTCCAAGGAAGTTAGAGGTGAGAAAAAAGACCATAAATATCACTAGATTGTGAAAGCTCTTATGTAAAAAGCCAAAGAGTTTGAACTTTATTCCATAACTAATGGAAAGCTATCCAAAAAAAAAAAATAGCAGTGTAATATGTTAAGATTTTTTATTTGGAAAGAGAACCCTGGTGCTAATGTGGAAGATGAATAGAATTTTGATGAGATTAGAAGACAGACTAGTGAGGAGTTTTATGAAGTGAATCCATGCCTGAGGAATGAAGTACTGGAAAATCTCATGAGAGTGGGTGGACAGAACAGTCTTACAAGTGCTTCACTGTGAACTTGCACGTGGTCAGTCTCACAAAATCCCAAATTGTGCATTTGTTTGTGTGTGTATGTGTATGTGTGCATGTACATGTGTATGTAGTATATTTTAGTAACAGTTTTAAAAAATAGAGGGTTTATTGTTAAACTTTATGTAATGAAAAGACTAAAAGTGATGTTTTAAAAATTACTCATAGAGATTCATGTCAGAATAAGAGGCCATGGGCTTTTCTTCCTCCCAGAGACACACATTGATTTAACAACAAAACATAGACAAATTCCTTGTGAATAATCTTGATACTGAGGAGCTTCTGTATCCCAGGTGACTGGGCAATTATACATGTTGAAATTGGAGGGAAAACTGAAGACAACCTCTCTCCGTAATCCCCAAGCCTGGAGCAGTGGAGATGAATTCCTTATCTCCCCACTCCATCCTGAGGAGGGAAAATGTTTAATTGCACATTCAACATTCCAAATTTTCTGTTATTTCCTGAGAAACTAGATTCTATCATGTATTTCTTGGAGTGCTGATGGGATCCTGCATATGCTTGACCCTTAGGTCTATAAAAAAAGAAATGTGGGTGGAAGAAAAACTCAAGTCCAAGACTTTTCCTAGGGAAGAAAGTAGTTAGACTATATATGAAATGTTACAACTTTTATAGGGGTTCCCTGAGGGACTGCTTTCTGTCCCACATGTTTCTGAGAGATAATGTATATTCTAGTTGCCTGGAAGCCACTGAGAACTAACAGAGAAGTTTGAACTAACATTGAAACTAAAGAGACCCACAGAAACTTTGGACAGGTTGATTGGTGAAGGTATTCTTCTATACAAGGCCAATCATGAAAACTGAAAGATGTGCTGGGTTTCACTAATGCTTAGATATCAACATGAAGAATCAAGGAAAATTAAGAAAGAGGGAAACATAGCACAAACAAAGGAGCAAAATAAAATTTCTAGAAACTGACCCTAAGGCAACAGAGATAGATGATTACCTGACAGAGAATTTAAAATAATAATCATAAAAATAATCAATAAGCTCAAGAGAATAATGCACAAAGTGATGCTTTCAACAAAGAGTAGAAATTTTTAAGAAAACCAAATATAGAGGTTAGAGTTGAAAAATTATAATAACTGAACTAGAAAATCAATAGAAGAGTTCTTCAGCAGACTAGAGCAGGCATGAGAAACAATCAGCAAATCTAAAGAAAGGTTATTTATAATTATCCACTCATAGAAGCTCAGAGGAGCAAATAGGGAAAAAAAAACTAAAAAGCAGTGAAGAAAACTTAAATAACTTATGGGAATTATAAATGGAACAATATAGGAACTATGGATGCCTCAGAAGTAGAAGGGAGAGAGAAAACACTAGAAAGCTTATTAAGAAATAATTGCTGAAAATTTCTCAAATATGGGAAAGAAAATGGACATCTAGATCCAGGAAGACAGAAAGACTAAAAATAAGATGAACCAAAATAAATTATTACTAAGATTTACTACAATAAAACTGCCCAAAGTAAAAAACAATGAAAAATTTTAAAGTATGAAGATAAATATGACTTATCATACGCAAAGAAACTTTCATAAGACTCTCAGTGAATTTTTCAGCAGAAACATTTCAGGCCAGAAAGGAATGAGATGATATATCCAAAGTGCTTAAAGAAAGAAAACAAAATAACTTCTAAATAATTATACTATACCTGACAAGCCTGTCTTTTGGAAATGACAAAACATCTTTCTCAGACAAACAGAATCTGAGAGAGTTCATCATCCTGAGCCCTAATTTGCAAGAAATGCCAAACGGAGTTCTTTAACTTGAAATGAAAACACACCAACACCATCATGGCAGCATTAGAAAGCATAAATGCCTTTGGTCAGGGTAAAAATATAGATGAATACAGCAATAATTGTGGTGGGTAAATCACTTTTAATTTTGAAACAAAAGGTTAAACACAAAAGTATAAAAAGTTACGATAACTAAAATCATGTTAATATTAAACAATATAAATAGATGCAGATTGTGACAGTAACAGAGTGTGAGAGAGAAGTAACATGTAGATTTTTGTATGTGATTGAAGATAACTTGTTACAGTTCAAACTATGGTGGCAACTACAAAAAAATTAAAACTATAGAAATTATTCAAGACAGAAATCAAAGGATATCAATCATTAAAAGAAATCAGTGAAGTACCAAGCAGACTGCAACACAGGAAAAGAGAGACAAAAGGACTAAAAGACAAATATAAACAATTATAAAAATGGCAATAGTAAATCCTATAAAGAATTCTTTTAAATATAAATATATTAAATTCCTATAAAGAATTACTTTAGGGCAGCACCTGTGGCTCAAAGGAGTAGGGCGCTGGCTCCACATGCTGGAGGTGGCAGGTTCAAACCCAGCACTGGCCAAAAACTACAAAAAAAAAAGAATTACTTTAAATGTAAATATATTAAATTACTCATTAAAAAGATATAAAGTAGCTAAATACATTTCAGAAAACAATATTCCACTATACACTGCCTACAATACTCATGTTAGACCTAATGATACACATATATTGGCAATAAAGGTATCAAAAAATTCCTTGTAAATACTAACCAAAAAATAGGTGGCTAGTCTTATGTCACAAAAATTAGACTTTAAGTCAAAAACTGTAACAAGTTACAAGAAAGGATATTATATAATATTATGATAAAAGATAAATTAACAAGAAAGATAAAACAATTACAAATATATAAGTAGCCAATATTAAAATACCTCAATATATGAAACAAACACTATCAAAATTGAAGGGAAAATGGATAACAACAACGTAATAGTAATAGACTTCCAAAACCCACTTTGTACAATGGGTAATAACAACCAGAATGAAACAAATAACCAGTGGACTTGAACAAAACCACAGGCCAATGATCTATACAGAGAATTCCATGAAACAGCATGAGAAATATATATATATATATATGTATTTATATATACACATTTCTCAAGCACATGTGAAATAATCTTTAAGATAGATCATATATTAGATCATATAATAAATTTTAATAAATTGGAGACATTTTATAAATTTAAATTATCAAATGAAATAAATGTAACTGGAATAAAAGTAAAAAACAAAAATCAAAAAAAAAACCTGAAAAATTTACAAATATGTAGAAATTAAATAACACACCAATGATTAAACAATGCATCTAACAATAAATCAAAGGAAATTTTTAAAAATATCTGGAGAAGAACACAAACACAACATATAAAAACTTAATGCATGCAGTAAAAGCAATACTAAAAAGGAAACTTAAAGGGATTAAAAGACTACGTTAAAAACTTAAAAAGACATCAGAGAAACCACCTAACATTTGTCCTAAGGAAGTAGAAAAAGAGAAATAGAATAATTCCAATGGTAGAAGAAAGAAGGAAATAAAAAAATAGTGCAACTATAAATGAAACAAGACTAGAAAATAATAGAAAAAAAATCAGTAAGTCCAGAGCTGGGTCTTTGGAAAGAGAAACATAATCAACAAATGCTTAGTTAGCCTAACTAGAGAGAGAAAGAGAGAGCTATTCACTCAGAAATGGAAAACATGGCATCACAAGAAGTGCCTGAGAAATGAAAAGAATAATAGAGGACTATTATGACTAAGTATATCCCAATAAATTGGACAATCCAGAAGAAATGTATCAATTAGAAACACGCAACTTACCAAAATTGAATCGGAAAGAAACTGAAAGAATAAACAGACCAATAAAAATTATGACATTGAATCAGTGATCAACAACTTTCCAACAAAAATCCAATAAATTCATGACAGAATTCTACAAAAACTTTAAACAAAAATTAATATCAATTTTTCAAAAATTTTCTAGAACAACTGAAGAAGCACTTCAAACTTATTTTATGAGGATAGTATCACTTTGATACAAAAGCTAGCAAAAAGATACTACTAGAAAAGAAAACTACAGATCAATATTCCTGATTAACACAAATGTAAAAACATCAATAAATTATTCAAAAAATGAATTTAACCATACATTAAAAGTATCATACATCATAAAAAGGTGAAATTTATCCATGGGATGAAAGGATGATTAACATAGACAAATTGATCAAACCACATTCATAAAATGAAAGTTAAAAACCACACAATCATTTCAGTAGATGCAAAAAAACAGCATAAGAAAAAATTATTCATGATTTAAAAAAAAACTCTTAACAAAATAGGCAAAGAGGAAACTGACCTGAACAAAATAAAACCCATATATGAAAATACTCCACCTAGCATTATAATCAATGGGGACAAAACTGAACACTTTTCTTCCCACTTTTAGGTGAAAGTGATTGTCAGAGCAATTAACCAAGAAAAAATAAATGAAAGAAATTTGAAGAGAAAGAGCAAAATTATCTATTTGCATATTACATAGTCATATATTTACAAAACTCAAAACACTCAAAAGCAATTGTTTCAAGTAAAAATGTATTCAGTAAATTTGCATAATACAAAATCAACATGGAAAATTAGTGGAGTTTCAACACACAATAACATTGAAATACTCTAAAAGAAAATTACAAAAAATTTCCCATTTCAAAAGAATAAAATACTTAGAAACAAACTTATCCAAACAGGTAAAATAACTACACTGAAAATTATTTAAAGATCAATGAAGGAAATTAAATGATACAGATAAATGGAAAAATGTTTTAAGTTCACTAATTGGAAGAATTAATATTAATAAATTGTTCACTCTATCTAAAATGGTCTACAGATTCAATGTAATCCCTATCAAAGTGTCTATTATATTTTCACAAAAAATGCTAAAATTAATATAAAAACACAAAATGCCTCAAATAGACAAAGCAATCTTGAGAATGAAGAAGAAAAATGGAGGCACCATATTTCCTGATATCAAACTATGTTACACAGCTGTAACAATTAAAACAGGGTGGTCATAGCATAAAAAACAGACACAGAACAATAGAACAGAATTCACATCCCAGAAATAAGCCCACTTTTATACAGTTTATTAATCTTTGACAATGCACCAAGAATGTACAATGAAGAAAGGATATTCTCTTCAATAAATGATGCTGTGGAAAGTGATTATCTACATTCAAGAAAATGCACTGGACCCTCATCTTACAATGTACACACACCACAAAACTCAAAATGGATCAAAGGAAATTTAAGACCTAAAATCATAAAACTCCTAGAGACAATAAGGGAAAACCTCCTTGGTATTGGTCTTGGAAATGATATTTTTTGATATGACACCAAAGCTTAGGCAACAAAAGCAAATACTTGTTAGGGAGGCTACATCAAACTACAAACCTACACAACAAAGGAAACAATCAATAGAGTAAAAGGCAACTTAAAGAATGAAAGAAAATATTTAGGAACCATATATCTGTTAAGGGATTAATATTCAAATTATGTAAGGAGCTCAAACAATCAAATTAAAAATGGGCAAAAACCTGAATAAATTGTTTTCCAAAGAAACATTTAAGTAATAAACATTCTGATACAAACATCTTTATTGTAATGTGATTTTTTATCTTCTGGGTATATACCTAATAGTGGAATTGTAAAATCGAATGGCAGGTCTATTTTTAGTTCTCTGAGTGTTCTCCAGATGTCTTTCCAAAAGGAACATATTAACTTGCATTCCCACCATCAGTGTAGGAGTGTTCCCTTCTCTCCACATCCATGCCAGCAACTCTGGTTTTGGGATTTTGTGATATGGGCTAATCTTACTGGAGTTAGATGATATCTCAAAGTAGTTTTGATTTGCATTTCTCTAATGATTAAGGATGGTGAGCATTCTTTCATATATCTATATGCTGCACGCCTCTCTTCTTTGGTGAAATTTGTTTTCAAGTCCATTGCCCTTCTTGCAATGGGATCACTTGTTTTTTTTTGTTTTTGTTTTTTTTTTTTTGTTTTGTTAATAAGTTTGAGTTCTCTATGGATTCTGGTTATTAAACCTTTGTCAGAGACATAACCTGCAAATATTTTCTCCCACTCTGAGGGCTGTCTGCATACCCTACTTACTGTGCTCTTGGCTGTGCAAAAGCTCTTTAGTTTAATCAGGTCCCAACAGTGTATTTTTGATGTTGCTTCAATTGCCCGTGGGGTCCGTCTCATAAAAAATTGGCAAAGGCCGATTTCTTCAGGTGTTTTCCCTGCACGTTCTTCAAGTATTTTTATGGTTTCATGTCTTAAGTTTAAGTCCTTAATCCAGTGAGATTCTATATTAGTTAATGGTGAAAGGTGTGGATCCAGTTTCAGTCTTCTACAGGTCCCCAGCCAGTTTGTCCAGCACCATTTATTAAATAGGGAATCTTTTCCCCACTCAATATTTTTGATTGGTTTGTCAAAGATGAGGTAATGGTACGTAGCTGGATTCACCTGTTGGCTTTCTATTCTGTTCCATACATCTGCCTCTCTGTTTTTGTGCCAATACCATGCTGTGTTTTTTTTTGTAATTTTTTTAATTAAATGATAGCTGCATACATCAATACAAACATGGGGTACAGTGTAGTGTTTTCACACACATTCTGAAATACTTTCATCAAGCTGGTTCACATAAATTTCATGTCATTTGCAT
>CAUYTI010105288.1:0-56988 GCA_963575145.1 Galago senegalensis | reverse complement strand
AAGGGAGGGTGAATGGTGGGATCACACCTATGATGCATAATGCAAGGGTACGTGTTAGATCTATTAGTATAAAGCATAAATGTCTTAACACAATAATTAAGTAAATGAGATGAGGTATATATTAATCAGTGTGATGTAAGCATTCCTAATTCTATATGAAATCAGCACATTGTGCCCCATAAATGCATTAATGTATACACAATCTATGTGTTTATGATTTAATAAAAAAAAAGAAAATTTAGAAAACAAACATTCAAAAAAGATTAAAATTGCCTACAGTTCTATGGCTCAGCGAGAGTATTGTTAATATTTTTCTTTGTTGCTTCATGTCTAAATTTTTTTATTAAAAGTGGATCATAATATACCACAATGTATATAGAACATATGAACATTTTAAAGAATTATAACCAAGTGAAAGTCTATGTAAGCACCACCCAGGTTCAAACGTCAAAATTGCACCCTACCTTAGATTTTCCTTTTGCTCCAACCTCAATCACACTACCTTTTCCTATTTTATCCATCCTTTCTCTCTCCTTAAGCCTAACATCTCTGAATAAAAAATATTAAAAGTTTTGCTTGGTTTTTAAGTAAGGGAAACCATGCACTATGTATTACTGGAGGCTTACATCTTTTTACTCCTCCTTGTGTCTAGGTGAGATTCATCCTCAGTAAGTTTTAAACTATATTTCAGTTAATATTCATTGTTATGATATACTCCATTGTATAAGAAAATCCCCGTGTATTTCTACATTCAACTATTGATAGATACTTGGGTTGTTTCCAAGTTCTGCTGCTCAGAGTATTTATTGTTTGTTGTTTTGTTTTGTTTTTAAGAAAGAGAGTTTCACTTTCTTGCCCCCAGTAGAATGCTGTGGTGGCAAACTCTTGGGCTCCAACAATTCTCTTGCCTCAGTCTTTGAAGTAGCTGGGACTATAGGTGCTCGCCACATGCCTGGCTACTTTTTAGAGATGAGGTTTCCCTCTTACTCAAGCTAGTCTTGAACTCATGAGCTCAAGTTTTCCACCCACTTTGGTCTCCCAGAGTTCTGGGATTACAGGCATGAGAATGGAAGAAAAAATATCCCATGTACTCAGTACTATGAGTACTCTATGTAAAATATACTCAGTACAATAAGTACATTGAGTACTATGAGTACTCTATGTACAAGGTACTTAGTACTGCTGCTGGCCCTGAATGTTTCCTGATGTAAATACACAGGAGATTCTACTTAGTAATGGAGTTGATGGCTTCATAAGTTATGTGCAGGCTCAAATTCAAGTTATGCCAAAGTATTTTCTAGAATAGTTATGCTAATATCTACTCTCAACAGAGGTAGAAAAGAGTCCCAACCTACAAGCTACTCATTAGTGCTAATGTAACTTCCTATTTGGGGCCAATCTGGTTGATGTGTATACTAATAGCCATTGGGTTGGAACATTTTTCTCTATCAATTTTCCCATTCAAGTTCCCCTCTCTTTACTCCCACCCTTTCTGTGTATATGTGACAATGTGTGTGTATTTGTGAAGTGTCTTGCTAATATCATAATATACTTACTATGGATACTATAGATAACTATGAATTGTGTTCAAATTAAGAAGCTTCTCTGGCCATCCATGTCTTTGCCTTCCAAAATAATCTAGCAATGATTAGATTAGAAAAACAACCATGATCGATGATATCACTATTTACATAATTGCCCAAATCATAATCTACAAACTATTCTACTCTGCTCATCTTCCATTACTCCACCTTCCAGTAGGTGATAAAATTCTACGGAAACTATTTCTTAAATGCATCATGATTTCTAGAAAATGGGTTCTGTCTCCTATTATATAAAAATATATCTACTTATTTGCATGTTCTGTTCTTGAGAGCTATCTAAGCTGTTTCTACTTTTTAGCTGTTATAAACTATGACGCTATGAACATTTTTGTACAGCCATGCACAAACTCTTTTCTGGGATGTATACTGAAAAGTGGTATTTTTGAATCATGGAAGTGTGTGAACGTTTGCATTTCTGGAGAAATGCTGAAAGTAAATGAGGGTTCTGCTATACATAACCTTAAGGACACTTTTTAATTCCGTAGCTTTAGGCAGGTAAACATATCTCATTCTGGCTTTAATTCTCATTTTCCCTGACTAGCAACGTTATTTCACATCCTGTCATATATTTGTCTTTTAATTTTATCTTCCTTTTGTGTCTTTTGTTTTCTATTTTTCTATTTGATTATTTTTTTCTTACTGATCTGAGGAATTTCTTTTATGTCATCTGGATACTAGGTATTTGCCAACCGTAGATGTTGCTAATTTGTGGCCTGTCTTTTCTGTTTACATTGCCTTTTGATAAATAATACTTAATTTTAATATGATAAAACTAATTCCTTGCTAACTGGATTGCATTTTTGTGTCTTGCTTTATTTGTGTCATGTTCAAGACATCTTTTCCCACTCTGTAGTCATTAAAACATAATCCTAAGTATTCTTCTAAACATTTTATAATTTTCTCTTTCACCTTCAAAATTTTATTTATTTATTTATTTATTTATTTTGAGACAGAGTCTCCCTATTTCACCCTCAGTAGAGTGCCTTGGTGTCACAGCTCACAGTAACCTCAAACTCTTGGGCTTAAGCAATTCTCTTGCCTCAAGTAGTAGCAATTCTCTTGCCTCAATTCTCCCAGCCTCCCAAGTAGCTGGGACTACAGACGCCTGCCACAAGGCCCAGCTGTTTTGTTGTTATTGTTGTCACTCTTGTTTAGCAGGCTTTGGCTAGGTTCTAACCCACCAGCCCTGCTTCATGTGGCCAGCGCCCTAACCACTGGGCTACAGGAGCTGAGCCATCTTCAAAATTTTAATTAATTCTACTTGACTTTTGGTATGGAGGCAGGTACCAAATTCGCTTTCATCATACATTTAATCATTTGTCCTACCATCATTTACATTCACCTCTGTTGTACAATGTTATCTCTATAAATAAAGTTTTAATATAAGCCTGAGTCTCCTGAGGTGATCTGCATTTTACTCCCCAAATTCTACCTCTTCCAAACTGGAAGACAGATTCAAATAAACCTGTATTTGAAAGAGTTTGCCTTATCTAGTTCTTCTACAAACACATCTTGTGTATTCTTGAACTTTCCTTTTCAAATAAATGTTTAACAGTCTACACAAATCCATACAGATCTGTTGAGATTTTATTAAATTGGCATTGAATCTATAAACCAACGTGAGAAAAATTAACATCTTCCGAGCTAGAAATATGATATAGCTCTCCGCTTATCTAGGTTCTCATTAAATATCTTTGCTTAAAATTTATAATCTTCTCTATTTGTTTCCCAATTATGTCTATACTTATACATTGACTAAGTGGGAATACTGCATGGTGAAACTTTTGTCAGATTTATTTCACCTTATTATATATATGTTGTTACACTAACTTCTTGATGCTAGCCTCTAGAAATACAACTCACGTTTATATATTGATTTTATATGCAGCAAATCACTCAACTGTTTTCTTAATTCTAGCAATTTACTTCCAAATCATTTTGAGTTGTCCAGATAACCTTTAAATAATGACAGTTTTGCTTCTTCCTCCAATCCTTGTTCTTCATTGTGTTATGTCATTTTCTAAAATCTCCAGTACAATATCAAACAGGAATTCTTATTTCCAAGAACAATGTCAAACAGTAGACATTCTTATCTTGTTAGATCTTAAGAAGAATGCTTCCCACATTATACTATCAGGTGTATGTTTATTGTAGATTTCATACACATCCCTCTATCACACTAATGAATCTTCATCATTCTCCTAGTTGGCTAAGGATTATTCTTATGTGACTAAAAAAATGGTGAAGTTCATCAAATTCATTTTTTCCTGAATTTATTGAAGCTTTATAAAAAACCTTTAATGTGTTATATGTGCTGTATTACATTAATCAATTTCTTAATGTTAAATCAACTTTGCATTCCTAAGGGAACACAATTTGATCATTATACACTCTCTCTTAGATGTTTCTGGATTTCTGTGCTATAGCCTGATTTGATGTTTGCATCTTCATTCATGAAGAGAGTAAGCTATTAGGTTATTAAGTATGAAATGTTCCATTTGCTTAAGTAGTAAGTTTGACAGTTGATATCTCTGACATTTGGTTCTGACACTTCTTGTTTTATTTTTGTTGTGAAGGTACAGCCTCATTCTTTCAAACACATGTTTTTGCTTGTGATTCTCTCTCAAAATTGTTTAGAGCAATTTTTGTGAAACCATGGATTAGTCAAAACTTCATGTTATTTTCGAATATGAATTCTATCATGGCACCAATGCAACACAGATAGCTCAAAATATCAATGAAGCATTTGGGAAGGACATGGCTTAGCACAGCACATCTGTGGTTTGAGAAGTTCTGTTCTGGTGAACTTAATCTTGAACATGAGCAACATGGGTGACCTGGGACCAAAATGAATAAGGATGAGCTAAAAGCTATAGTGTAGTGGAAGTGAATCCATCTCAATCTATGCATGAATCAGCAGCAAGGTTTGATGTTACTATTCCAACAATATTGGACCATTTGAAACAAATTGGTAAGGCAAAGAGCTGGGTAGATGAGTTCTGCATGAATTATGTAAAAAGCCATCAAAAGAAACATCATCTCTAAACTTGCCCTTCTTTCCTATCATGACATAAAGGTGAAATATTTCTACACTATATTGTCATGTGTGATGAAAAATGACGTTATTTTGACAATTGCAAGTGCTTGGCACAACGGTTGGATAAAACCAAATATTCATCAGAAAAAAGCTAATGGTGCCCGTTTGGTTGTCCAGCGGCTGGTATTATCCACTACAGTTTCATGAAACCTGGTAGATCTATTACAGCAGATGTCTATGCAACCAGCTGGAGGAAATGATGAGGATGCTTGTGATTAAGCAGCCGAGACTGAGCAATAGAGACAGGTCAATCCTCTTATAAAACCATCTCGATCACATGTCACACAAATAAACTACGGAAGCAAGCTGGACTTGGAAACTGTTGTCCACCATATTCACCAGACCTTGTACCAACACTACCACAGGCTTTGAACCACTTCTTTGCAAGGAAAAATACTCAATTCTCAAAAGCTGTGAAAGATGCCTTTCACGCCTCATGACCACTTGCTCTCCAGGCTTCTTTGCTGCTGGCATAAACAATTTACCGCTAAGATGGCAAAACTATGTCCATAGTCTAGGCACATACTTTGATTGATTGTACTGCTTCTTGTTTGAGATATAATAAACTTTTTGATAACTGTTATTTTTTTCTAATCTCCTTGCCTCCTAGCCAAGTTTCTATGTCAAGGTTATTCTTGCCTTCCACAATGAGTCTGGGTTTGTTCTCTCTTCCTTCTCAGAAAGCATGTGCATTAACATTCAGCATTATTCATTCTTCAACTATCTGGCAGAGGCACTTGGCCCAAAGGTGAAAGTTCAATGTCTCCAGTATTTAGCAGAAAACCTCAGGGTGAAAGACAACTTTGGTGCTCATCCGCCTTGCAGCAATCCACCTACTGCTGCAGTTTGGGCCTTTTCAGGTTTGTCACCTTTGTGTTAGCTCAGCAATGCATTTTAAAAGATTTTTGAAATCTATTTTCACCAGCCTATGGTTATTTGAATCAGGTAGTCTTTCATGCTAACAGAAGTGATATCCTAGGAGTGTGTCCTTCTAGTAGTATTTGATCTCTATTCATTTCTAGGACCAAGTCTGCTCAAGCCCATCATTATGTCTCTGGCAGATAGTAGAGGTTCAGGTATTATCTGTGGCATGAACAAGTGAATATGACAACCGCACTAAACACATCTTGTTGTCCTTATCACAATGGATTATATTTGTTTCTAACATGTGTTAATCACTCTTGCTGAACTGTCAGCTTTTAAAGAATATGATCTTTAGAATTTTTATGTTTCTATGATTATATGTCTTCTCATCCCCATTGTCTAGCACATAAATATATGGAACAAATGAGTAAATGAGTACAAAGATAAATCCATCACTGTAGTTAATTGGAATATGTGTAGGTTAAATTTTACCCAGATTTTTTTTGTGTGATATCAAACTGAAATTAATGCAATGCAGGGAAACCAGGATGTAAATTACTGAATCCTGCAGCAGAGTAAATTTACTGTCATTTAATTGGGTGTATCTCCCATTTTGTAGAGTTGTTTATGAGAATCTCAGATCATTAAAAGGCCACAGTGAGTGGTACCATAGCACTTATGATGCTTTTTTCCATTTCTGCCCCCAGGCAGATTGTTTTGGGCAATAAATGTCCACCTAGCATGCACTACTGAACCTCACTACTGAAAGAGAGGGGAGTCAAATAGGGTCCCTACTGAGTGGGCACCCTGCCAAACCTATCTCCCTAGCTGAACACTGCCTACAAATAAAATTTAGAAGAGTCATATGAACTAATTCATGAAGCCACTGTTATTTGACGTAATGGCCTCCCACAGTTTACTACTAAGTATAAAGATATTAAAATTCAATGCCAAGGCATGTGTATTTCTCTGAAAAAAAAAAACCCAAATACATATGTAACAACTAATAGAATTAAGTCTTAAAGGGTGTAGAGACCAGGCCAACAGCTAAAATGAGCCAGCTGCCTTTAAATTTGAAAACACCAAGATACTTCCTAAACCTGAGAGCTCAGAAAAGATCAACTAACTGTATACTTGTAAGACATTATGGAATCTTAGATAAAGTATAAGAATCCTGAAAAGAAAAAAAAAATCTAAGATAAAGCTTAGTTTCAAAATGAAAAGAAAAAATTTCCTATATATAAACCATCAACAACTTAAATAAATAGACTTCCAAACAGATAAATTACTTTCATGATGTAAATGTGTTTAATTTGCTAAATTCCCAGTAAATACCTGGTAGTCTGAAGCCAGACTTTTCTGTCCATTGTTGGGTTTGTTTTCTTCCCTCAAAGACATACTGGCACAGTGGCAGGGTTAGAAATATAGAAGAATGGTTCAGTTCTGGGGGTGCAACACCCTTTCACAAATGTAATGTTGTGTCTATTGTGTGGTGTATGATATTTTGATTCCATCTTAAGATCCATGTAAAAGAGTCTAATAAAAATCCCTGCCTTTAATAACTTCCACAGAGTGAATTTAGCTACTCAAAAGTATTTAAAGTAAACCCATGTGCTCATTAATCATCATTACACTTACAAGGAGAGTCAAGCAAATAACCTTTCAAAATGTTTTTCAGGTCAAACTTCAAATCCCTCCCACAACTTTCATGTGCTGAATTTCAAAAGGAGGTTTTCAAATATATGCATACACTTTAACTAAAGCAGATCTTAATGACTAGTATTCAATTTATCATTTTAAAGTTACAAACGGATATGTGAACACTGATCAATCCCTTTACAATTTGGAGGGCATCATTCTTGGAACGGAGCTATAACCAGAGTTGTACCTAAAGTTAGGAAAGAAATATACTATGAAATCTTACCAAGAATTGTTGAAAAACAAGATAAAAATTAAAATCAATCTGTTAACCCAATGAATATGTGGGAATGAAAACATTGCAATGCAGCAATGGTAGAAATGTCAGAGTCCATCTTCATTCAAAACTGCACGCATACACCAATATCAAGGACATTAACTGACCTACGAAGAATTGTACCTATATTTCCAGATATACTTAGTATTTCTCCATATTGCTTTATACTCTACCCTGAAATTAGTGTGACTTTCCACTTTGGGGGGCTTCTCCAATATGATACCAAGATGATCTTCTTTATAAGAAACTTCAAGAGGATCCTGATGTACTGTTTTTAAGGTCATTCGTATCTTTCGGGGTCACAACAGGATAGAGCAATATATTTGTCTTCCTTTCTTTGAGGACTATAAGAGAAATGTATTTATTTTTTCTTTGTTATTTGTGATAAAATTAGTTAAAATCAAATGAGTATGTATTAGAACCTCAGAAGAACAGCTACCACCACCACTATATCCCAGTATCCTTACTGCTGGAACTAATGACCAATTGTGAACGCTCCCACCCTCTCACATCATCTCTTTCTTACAGACCTCTTCCTTTTTTAATTTTTTTTTGTGGATGAATATTTTATTGTATATATATACACTGCACTTAATTTATCAATCTTCTATGGATGGACACATGGGTTGATTCCATATCTTTGCTACTGTAAATACTGCTATGAAAAACATATGAGTATAGTTATCTTTTTTTTTTTAGACTGGCTAACTTTTTTTTCTTTTTTTTTTATTAAATCATAGCTGTGTACATTAATGCAATCATGAGGTACAATGTACTGGTTTTACACACAATTTGAAATGCTTTCATCAAACTGGTCAACATAGCCTTCATGGCATTTTCTTAGTTATTGTGCTAAGACATTTATATTCTACACCTAATAAATTTCCCATTTACCCTTGTAAGATGCATCATAGGTGTGGTCACAGCATGGAATATTACGCAGCCTTAAAGAAAGATGGAGACTTTACCTCTTACATATTTACATGGATGGAGCTGGAACATATTCTTAGCAACGTAATGGAAGAAAAAGTATCCAATGTACTCAGTCTTACTATGAAACCAATTTATAGCTTTTGAAAGCTATAACCCAATTATAGCCCAAGAAGAGGGAAAGGAGGAGAGGGAAGGGAGGGGAAAAGGGAGGATGGGTGGAGGGAGAGTAATTGGTGGGTCCTTTTTTTCTTTATCAGGGTCTACTGCAGTCTTTGTTTCCCTGGTAGTTTTAATAAAGTCCCAACCCTCCTAGAATAAATATGTCAGGAAATGGAAAAATATGTATGATCCGGGAATTTCAAATCGCAAACTGCAATTCAAAGTTCTTTTTTTTTTTTTTTTGAGAACCTTACAAACATAACAGATTAGGCTGAATAGTCTTTTAGAATCTATTCCAAATGTTAAAAGAGAAAGGCAAGTAAGAGCCAGAGCACCTTGAGTATGAGATGCCAACACTTGCCAAGACTTTGTTCCTTCTGCACTACTGGTGATGCCTTTGAGTAAGTCCGAACTTTATTTTCACATTCACAGAAATAATCGCATTAGAAGAACTGGGCATAAAATATTTAAGAAAAACTTCCTTGGGTATCTTGTTGTATGAGAGAAATCAGAGGTAGCACAGCCAATCTGTACACTTCCTATCATTGTTTTATTGTAAATATGATTGCGTGAATAAATGCTTCAAACAGGAAAACATAATTTGGCATTTCTAATATCCAATATATTCTTGATTCCAGGTTTATCAACCAGTTACCTTGGAGCATAGTTCGGACTCAGTAAACATTTTTTGTTTGAAAAGGTAAGACCATAGTACAAGAATGCAGAAGGTAACCCAGGAATTGTGCTCACCTGAGTAATGATTTAAAACAAACAAACACCCTACTGTATGTTCGGAGGCAAACAGATCTTATATATTTTTACCCTATTCTTCCCCAGTTCCTAAAACTAACTGTAATACTAAGGGGGGTGGGTATCTAGCAGAATCAGGTGCGGTGATAGTTTTACCTGCTAGCTACTGAAGCCAGTATCTAAGATCCCCTTAGCATTTGTATTAAGAAAAAAAGAAAACACAAAGAAACACCTGACATGGTTAAAAAAAAAAAGGAAGAAAATAAAGAAAAACAAGTTTTACTGGGAAAAATGCCTACATGCAATTTATGCCGTAAGTAAAATATTTTAAATCTTCTTACTTGAGAGGATGTAATGATGAGATTTCCAGGCCTAAATTAACAGAGCCACTTCTCCTTGATACAGAAGTAGGCTCCTATTGATCAAATTCAGCAGAGGGCAAACTAAGCACTCTTGTCTGCCCATCTGTATGTGTTTTGCCAGCTCAGAATTTCCCTAAAGAGGAACAGAAATGCTTGGAATCAATACTGTCCAATCCAATTTTTTTTCATGGCTATCAAAGAGAGTTCAGTAATTAAGCAGCCATTCCATTAAAACATCTAGTACCTATACCATAATCAGCAGGGACTGGGATGATTTCTCTTTCTGAAATATTGTTTGTCCACTCACTTTTTACATCACATTTATGTAACTGCCACCTCGTCACCGAGCAAATAACAATTTTCTATTTCTATCTTACCTGAGAAGCCAGAAGTTGCAAGTTAAGAGAAATGACTTTATATTATGTGAGGATCAGCATCATTTGAAAGAGGCCCATCCTGGGATGATGAAGTTTGTGATGTTAAGCATGTTTACAATGTAAGCTGTTCCATTACGTATTTTAAAGATTTATTTTATTTTATTTTTTATTAAATCATAGCTATGTACATTAATGCAATTATGGGATACAATGTGCTAGCTTTATATACAATTTGAAATACTTTCATCAAACTGGTTAACATAGCCTTCACCTCATTTTCTTAGTTATTGTGTTAAGACTGGCCACATCCAAATGACAGAAATTTTCCACTTAAAGAATAAATGTTTGATCCCTGATATGTACTTCAGAGCAAAAACAAATTAAGAGCAGCGATTCTAATCAGGGTCATCTAGCTCCTTGTAATCAGCTTCCCCATAACTGATGGAATTTGAAGTCAGGCAGATCAACATTTTTTTTTCATCTATTAATCTACCACTTCATTAAAAAAATACAACCAAAAATTCTAGGGACTAAAAATCATTTGCTTATACTAAATATCGTTATGGTAATAATTCAAAAAGATTATTCTGCCACGATAAGATGATTATAAATATGTACAATGGCTATATTTTCCCTCCAAAGAACTCTAGATAGCAAGTAAATACTAATCTGAGAAAAAAATATATTTAAAATTAGTACTGCAAAGAAAAATCCATGACTAATGCCAATGAATTAAATATAAGTTAAATTTTACAATGTCACATAAAGCAGATTAGAACAAGAAAACCTCCACCTAAATACCACCATCACTGGGCGAGGGCTTCTGCAAAGCCCCTAATTAGGTAAGTCACTTTCTCAGATAATTTTATAATAAATTAGACAGAAGTGCAACTTCTCCATAGGAACTTAAAATCCAAGCCAATCAGGCCTGCCAAACTTAAGGACATATATAGTACCTACACATAATAGATGTTAACAGAATACCTAAATAAGATTAAGTATTGTATTAACTATCACTAAGTTAACTTATACTTACAACTTAAGAAAAAAAACATGGAGTAAAGGGCTGCTGGACATTCAAATCCAGTATCGTGGAACCACTGTGTCTCATCTAAAAAGTGATTATTGATAACGTTCTGATTACTCTGCTCTTCTTCAGTTTTACACAGCAGAAATAATTCATAATAAAGGGTCAGAATTCTGATTATACAGCAAGATCAATCTAGTCTTCTTCACCATCATGTAGCAGTTATTCAAACAAAGGAGTCCAAACACTGATTATACTGTCATTTTGTAACTGGTGTACTTAGTATATTGATGCTATCACACACAAATCAAAAGACAAAAAAATAAATTTGTTCTTTCAAATTCTACCTAGAACAGCCCAGTTTTTATAATCCTATTGACGCTTCCATCTGCGCACAATAAAAAGCACTCCGTGAAATTGACACTTTCACAGAGGGTAACATACTGGTGGCTTCCTCACTTTACCAGGAACAACTCTGAGGTTGTGAGTATTCAACAAAAGAGGCCTAGGTTTAACCATCAGCTTTTAAAAGGTATTTGTTTTCTATGGTAATTCCATTGGCCTGGTTATTCCTGTTTCATAAAAGCACAGGCTTTAGGTTTCCATTGTAAAGCCAACATCAAAGAATTTGAAACTGAACTGAAATCCAGAAGATAATCTGAATATGAATAAATGGTTCATACCGGTTTATAAAAAATGACAAAGTTCTAAACTGTCTAACCATTGAACTTTTATTTCAAAACAATACCCAAAGTACTAAAAGTAGTCAATTATCCAAATGCAAGGCTTATAAGCACCTAATTGCTTTTAAATTTGTTTTATCTATCAATTAATTGCTAGAGACACAAACATATTGCCTACAATAGATACTCAATAAGTATATGACAGATAGATGGATGCTCAATAATCTTCTTATGGTGATGAAAGCATCATTCCTCACAACTAATACTTACTGGGGATCCACTTTCCCTGTTAAGATTCCTTGCTTTATTTTACTGCGTTCTAATCAACATTGCCAAATCAATGAATTTTAAAGCAAAGTAGTGTTTGCTTTAAAATTAGTAGTCATAACAATAGACAAAAATTTAGAAAAGATAGCTGAGTTCTGATCCACAAAGCAAGAACAAGGGACCTCTACATGACTCACTCTCACACACTGTAATTCCTTTAACTTCTATTTATTTCAGCACATCAAGGATATTGTACTGGGCTGGTGTAAGGGCATATGTCATATTTTTTTTAAGTTTATTCAATAATGTCATTCCCTAGTAATGACAGAAGTGGCCAAAATAAAACAAAGAGGTGAACCAGATACTAGACCCAAAGTTTTAAAATGCCAGTACTTGTACTATTCCTGACCACTGTCAGGAATGATATAAGGATTCTACTGACCATAGTGACTCTCAGTCAAACTGACTTTTCTAAAGCAAATGTGTTTCTCCATCCATTAAAAAAATCTAAATGTTTTCAGTTGTAAGTGGCAAGATCTGCTACTTTAGCAAACACCCATCCAAGTGAAGACAGAGCATCACACATGAGCAAATTTTAGTGTTATAATCAATGCAACTTAAAAACAGTGATCTGGCACATATTTAGTATTATGAATAATCATTGTGCTCCATGGCAATTAGAGATAAATGCTAAGTCGTTCACATAAATGACTACAATTAATGTTAGGTTTACACAGCAAAATCAAATTTTTATAGTGCTACATTTTTCATTAAATTCCCACAAAAATCAATGCCTACAATCACTCTCATACTCAAAAATGCAAATGTCCCCAAGGCAAGTCCCCTGTGGTTGGTGGGTGCTCCCACCCTGCATCAGTACATAGGCTGCTATGACGCCATTGATGACCCAGAGCCAAGGCACACTGGTTTCTAACACATGCACTGATTTCCAGACCCCCAATCCACTGGCTCTGTGAAAGGACCTCATTCAGCACATTCGATCCTGATTCATCTACTGCCCAAAGAGCCAAGACGAAGACAGCAGAAGCCCTGGGCTCAGAGGGCCAAGAGGAGGCGAATGGTGGTGAGAAGAGGAAGAGAGCCTTCCATTTTTGTGTCAACTCCTCTTAAGGATCTTATGCAATTCCTTCCAATGTTGCCCAGCAGAGCAAGATAAGGAGCACAAGGCAAAGGGGAGAAGATCCCAGAAGGGAAGTGTAGTTATCTGTAACATACTCTTTTCCACATCCGCGTTTTGTTCAACCTAACTTTTTTAACTATAGCCTACAAACGTTGGCCAAGAAATATTTCAATTTTTAGACCATCCAGAGATAGAGGTGAAAAGGGGTTTTATGTGCTAGGGAGTGCTGTGACTGTGTCTGAGGCCATTGGTATGGCTAGAAAGGAATACCTGAGGCTGGATGTAAATTTATAAAGAAAAGAGGATTGTTGGCTCACAGTTCCGCAGACTGTGCAATAGCCATGGTGCCAGGACCTGGTTCTGGTGAAGGCCCAGGAAGCTTTCATTCTTGGCAGAAGGCAGAGGGGAGCAGGGGTGTCACATGGCAAAAGAGGAAGCAGAGTTGGGGAGGAGGCTGGGCTCTTTTACATAACCAACTCTGGAGTGAACTAATAGAATGGAAACTTAAGCATTACTGAGGGGAGAGTTCCAAACCTTTCCAGAGGGAACCACCCCATGACCCAAACACCTCCCAGCAGGCCCCACCTCCAACACTGGGGATCAAATTTCAACATGAGATTCAGAAAGGACAAATATCTAAACCATCCCTGATAGAATCCTAGTCTTCCTATCCCTCTGATTTCCAAATGTGTGGTGACTTTGAGGCTTTGTGAATAAGAAATCAATAGCTAATTAGATAGCTTGTAGCTACAATGATAATCCTATCCCAGAACCAGTTTTCTGCTACCTCCCAATGCAGGAAAGGTGGAGTGAGGCAGTATTTTCACTTGGTAGTATTGGGAGACAATTCTCCATGGTATTTCTGCATTGTAGCAGCTTTTATGTTGGCCTAATCTTTTAAGGATGATAATTTTGGCCAATAGCCTGAGAAAATAAAGATAGACACTTCCTCTAGGACAAAGCTTGGTCAGGGTTACATTCAGTCCATTGTGAAATATTGGGAGTGTCTGTACTCAGGGGTCCTCAGTTGTGTCACAATACCTACGTACATGACATCTATCTAGGCTGATCCTCTTCTCCCCACCATGGGACTTAGAGATGGGAGGCAACAATGAAGGTCATACCACAAGTAAGGAAGTCCTTTGTCCAAAGGGTTTCATTCTTTTTTCCAAAAAAGTCAAGTTAACTAGTTAGCTTCCAAGTTGGGTAAAATCCCACCACACAATCTCTCCCAGGTGGCAGGGTAAAAAGTTGCTATGCACCATCCCTTAAAAAATATAAAGGAATATCTTATCTTATCCCACTACAGGTAGCACTGATGCTGAAAGGAGAATAAGTAGCCAGACAGAAAAGACCTGAGGGAAGTCATATTTTCCTAAATAACCTAGGAGTTCTCTGTATTATATATTTGCAAAATATATTTAAGACACCAAACTCTTTTTTGATTGTTCATAGAATAGTTGGTAATTCAAATAAAGACATCCAGAAAACAAAGATGATCTTCTTAAATTTCATTTTAAAAAGAAAACTTCAATGTTAACAAAAATAACATTTTTTCATTATTGCCCATGTTAATTTGTAGTCTGCCTACCAAACAGTAACATAAAGCTCAGTTATTTTCATATCATTGGATTTGTATCAATGTTTTAAGGGAAGGAAGGAGAACTTGATGATTCCTTGGAGTGAGGAAAAGTGTCTCCTTCAACACTTGGGTTACTACCGCTCAGCTGTGTCATTTATTTCGAGTACACACTCAGTGATACTGTTCCACAAGATGGTAATTTACCTTCAAGTTCCGAATCCCCACGAATTCAACGTGTTTACTATATAGATGGGCTGCGGGTATGTTCTCCTTGGTTAATTAACGTTCTGCAACATTTAATTCTGCATTACATAAATACCAGTAAAAAGAGTGAAAAATAAAGCTAGATGCAAATTTTATGTTCATTGCAATGTGGAAATTAGGCCACAGAAAAATTCCTGGCTGGATTCAGAGTTTTCTTGTGCCAGCTAGAAACCTTGGAAAAATGTTAAATTATTTTTTGCCAATTCACCAGAGGTAAAAACGATCACATAAAAACCAGACTAAACAAAAACAAGTCAATGAAGCTGCTACACATAAAGATTTACACAAATGAAGGCCTGTCAAAACATTTCAAAATGTCAGAAATTCATTTAGAAATTTATAGGCACTTCAAAGAAGGAAAACCTCCTGGTATAAATTTGCTTTTCCGTAAATTTAATCCCAACCTCTCATTATCACAAGAATATCATCTCAATTTCCAGAGCTATATCGATAACGCTAATTTGCAGAGTACAAGCGCTCCTGCCAGTGCTCTGTCCCAAAGGTGGCCCACTTGATTATAGTGTTTGAAGAAGATGTCCTAGAAGGAAAAAACTGTACATGTAAACAATCAACCCTGAGCAGGACAGCTTTTCAGAATCATTTTTAGACATGCATAAATCAGAGACGCATTTGTGTTAGTTAATCGCTACTAATGAGGCTTGAGTAGAGAATTCAAACCTCAATACTTAGCTAAAATTCTGAAGTTTAGCATCTGAATTAGATTAATACCATTGCTTGGAAAGCTCAGATAAGGCATTTTACATTTTATAGATTTGGTGCAAACACTCAAGACAGCATAATAAGATTCTGTGTTCGCCTTTGGACTACAGCAGAACTAAAATACAAAGAGATGTAAAACCAATCTTACCAATACTAGAAATTCAAAATAAAAATTCATTTTGGATTTTGGCAAGGATAAAATTATCTTATCAACATTTTTTTCAAAAATATTTAAAATGTGGGTAGTGTGGCTACCTACCATCTAGTCCCTAACATCAGTTGATTTTTAATGTGTGAGAAGAAATGATATTCTGTGAAACATGAAAAAAGGCAGAAATAAAATAGGTACAGCTGCTACCACAGGAGACTGAATCTGCTTCTGTAATACTGGCTGGTTTTTGACATGGCCAAAATAGGCTATTGGCTCCAGCTGATGCCTTCACATAGGGGTTCAAAGAGCCCCCATTATGATTTCACAAGCCACAGCTGAGTGTTTGTCTAACACCAGCATATTTGATACCTGCCCAGATCGTTTTGCCAATATCATAATTTCACCTCTTTAGCAGTGATGCCAAATGCTCTATGACAAGTTACAACTGCACTTTCAGTCACATCTCTTCATAATGGGGAAAGACAGTCACTGCCTTTTTCTCAGCAAAGAAAATATTGCTACAGCATAATTTCTTATTAATCATAGGCACAATCTCTATGGGCAAGTTAGCCAGAAACCTCTTGAAAAATTTGTATGCTCAAGACAATTATCTCAACTTCTTGTGGAACTGGTAAATATTTGTACCAGAGAATGAAAGAGAGATAGCCAATCTCCAGGGTATGGAAAAAAATACTCAATAGTCATTCAAATCTCAGCCAGGAAAAAGAAAAGCATAGAGTTAGGTAAGCAGGGGTCTCTATTGAACACAAAATGTTTAAAGACATCTTTATCTAAAAATAAACGCATCTCACAATAATTCTGTAAGAAGTCAACTAGGGTGAGATTTTTTACAGCCATCAATGTTCTGCTGAGATGAATAGACAAGTTTTTAAATAAGTCTCAAAACAAATTATAAAAGTTCCTATGGCAAACCGCAGTGGGAAAACAAGAAATAACAGTCCATCAAAAAGGGTCATAAAACTGATAAAAAGTCAATTGTCTACCCCCCTAAGAAATGACTTTGTTCACACCAGCTCATTTATAAGAACTACCTAGCTCGTAGAGAGCAAAATTCCAGATTCACTGACCTACCACTGAGCAAAACATTTGTCTGAGGTCAGCAAGGCAAGTTCCACATATAACAACTAGTTGAGTCTTTAAAGCAGAAGCATAAATATGTGGAAAGGACAGAAATAAAAATGACTCTCCAACCTGAGCCTTCTCCTCGATGTGTGTATTTTTTTTTTATCCAGGGTATGTATATACCTAAGTACTTTATCTGCAATTTTCATAAGTCAAATTAAAGTTTTAGCAAGCAATATAATGGAATCCATAACACTTTCACTATATGGAAAATCCAACTTGCAAAATCTATCATCATTTTTTATACCTGAGAAGGGCAATAGAAGTCAAGCCACAATGTCTTTGGGAACTGTTCCTAAAAAGTCAGTCTCTTGTGATAAACAGCCAGAGAGCCTTCCACTGGCAGGTGCTTTCAAAAAGAACATGTATGTTGTTCTACTCTTCTAAAGACTCAAATATATGCAAAAGTTATATGCATAGATACACACATAATATATGAATATGTACATTTATATGTGCATGTAAGAGGGTGCCCCCAAAATGTATACACATTTTGAGGGAAAAAATGCATATTAAATTTGTGATACTTAAGTCACATTTGACTTCTGCAATTACAGGAAGTGCTCAACGTGACTCATACTCATCTTTTGTTATCAGAATGTGTTGACTATCACAGTTCTAATAACCTTGTCTTGTCTGTGACCTTTTTGTCTAATGCCCCTGCAATTTCTCTTCCTCTTTCTCCACTTGACTTTCTAGGCTGAACTCCAGAGAGCCTGCCCTGGGGACTTGCCTACCTAAGCTTTCCCTAACAGAGTGTTCATCCTCTTTATCCTCACAAAGAGAGCAAGATTTGTTAGAAGGGCTGGTGGTTTGGGTGGATAAAATCTTTTTTGCTTTTGTATTTTGAGTACTGTAGTAAACATTGGAAATACCCAGAAGAAACCTGTGTTCAAGGGAGCAGCAAGAAAAGAGGACTAAAAATCAGGCCAGAGGTGGGCTAAGATGAACATGCGGTGGCGAGCCAAGTGTTTTGATCTTTAGTTGCAGGTGATTTATTTAAAAGCCATGGAAGAATCACAAGCAAGGGGAAAATAGGATCATGCATGAGAGAAAGACAGTTTGGTCGCACACGTAAAGATGGCGACCATGGCTGATTATTTAAGGAATAAGTATAATTGAGCAGTTCTATATAAAAGGAATTTAGTGTAAGATAGTAAAATGTATGTTTAGCAGGCCGATAATTAAAGGTAACCCAGAAACTTTGTTTCAAGAGAAAAAAATAAGTTACATGATCCTGAAGTTTGGGGGCTAGAACTAAAGATAAGATTTGGGAGTTTTGGCTTCCTCCAACTGCAGCTTACTGTACCATAGACAATTACTGAGTTCTTCACTGTGATAAAAGTCAGTTGCCTGTTCAAGGAGAGGAGCATCAGCTCCTCAGACTGTAAGAAGACAGAAATGAAGAAAATGCAGGGCTCTTGAGAGAGAAGTACTCAAGGGCAGGTCTTTTGGTAGCGGAGATGGGGACACAAAGGAGACAGAGAGGGGAGATGGGCAGGTGAAGAAGGGGACAGCTTTGAGCAGTTAAGATTGCAAAGAATGCATGAAAGCTGAAGACCCTGTTATGTCAGTGATCTGTGCCCCCAGAAATCCCTCAGCTGGTAAACTTGTTGAGTGGGACTGAAGTTGAGGTTGATGTTTTTCTAAGCCCAATCAACAGAATAGAGAATGGAAAACAGGTGACCAGATTACTGTAAGAAGATATGATAAGTGACTATTGAAATAGTCCAGATATTAAGGATTGTAGGTAAGAAATGGACAAGTTAAGAGATTAAAGAGGTAGAAGAAAAACACTTGGAGATGTGCCTGGGAAAAAAGGGTGGAGGTGCAAATTAACTTTCTGGTTTCTGGCTGGACAATGTAGCCCACGATAATCTAAGTCAGCAGTTCTCAACCTGTGGATTGCAACCCCTTTGTAACAGTGAAAATACATCGCAGCATTAGGAAGGTTGAGAACCACTGGTCTAAGTAAACTAAGGAATGCAGGAGAAGGGACAGATTTTGAGGACAAATTGCATGCCCTTCTGGACCTGAGTTTCCTTATACATCTACAGAATAAGGAAGCTGTCTTGGTGGGTACTAAAGTCCACTCCAGCAATGGTTGTTTCTGTGAATGAGAAATTCATCAAAAACATTCCATTTCCAGCTAATGGATCCCACCCACATAGCTTAATTTATTCATCTATTATAAAATGCATATATATTAAGATTGATATCCAATTTACATGAATTCCAGAAACAAAAAGGTTTTACTTAGAAAACCTAACATTGAATTTTTCAGATATTGTTATTATTTCAACCAAAGTGATAGAAAGAAAATATATAACATAGTGCACTCTTCTAGATCTTATTTTAAGTCTTATGTTAAATATAAATGAACAAAACTCTTATGGCTATCATATACCCCAGTTACAAACACAGAAGTCAAGCATGCTCTGACACACTATTTGCCCAACTGATTGTTTTATTTCATAAAAAAATGTAATAGCTTCAATGTTTTCTTCTTCAGTAAACACAAGGCAATATCTGGTTCAATGCTTTTCAGCACAAAATTACACTGAAGAAAGGCCAATGTAATAGGTTTGACCTATTATTTTTACCTATTTCCTTCCAATTTCCACAACCTATTGTACCATCAAGCATCTCTAATGCAGGGTAATTCATTTCTGACTCTACAATCACCCCTAAATATGCTGAGGTCATTCACTACATTAGACACCACTATTTTTTAACAACTTCTCCTTCCATTTAGATTATGCATTTATTTAGACAGAGTACAGGATGTTCTAAATCTTCTAATCTTCAAAGAATATGTTTATGAGATTCAAGTGCAATTTGAAAGTAAAAGAATGAAAAAAAAAAACCTTTAAAAGTGCTGTTTCAGCTGTTACCATCCATTCAGTCTGTAAGAAACTATCAGATGAAACCTTTGGTTTCACATCACTATCCTGAGAGATGTCATATATATAAATAGCATAGTAACAGTATCTGTTTTATATACCATATAATTGTATTCTTTATGATGTTCAAATCCTTTTATTGCCCATAAAGAGGTGAATTCTACTAAATATATTCCTACATAAGAAACCCTATCATTTAGGGACCATACTGAACCCAGAAAGCAAAGTATAAAATGACATTTATGTATAAATTCATTTGTGTTCCATTACAAAAATAAAAATTTTAATCTAGCATTAAGAATTAATATTGATTACTTAATTATTAGGCTGTTGGCAATACTCAAATTTTGTTCACTTCACAGAAACAAGAGTAGGACCACACTGTTGAAGGAAATGTTAATTAAACAGGTAATGTGCATTAGTGACAAGTCTTTGTCAGAATAAAAATTCCCTTTGGTTTGTTCCCACATCACAGTCCGTTCTCAGGTAGCCAGCTGGTGCCTTGAAAGCTACATACCATGTGATACAGGCTATTACTCCAGTCATTCCCAAGATGACTGCAAGTCTAACTGCATCAAATTGTACAGTGCTTCGATCCCATACACTAGCAACATTACAGAATTAATTTTTAAAATTTTTATCAAAATACATGTGCCCATGATCTAAAACCAAGCCCAGAAGGATCTCTACTGTAATAAAAAGAAGAGTTCCTTGGCCCACCCTCTCCTCTTCTCCACCTCTCCTCATCCCTGCCATCTCTCAGCTTTTACAGCTATTACAGAAATCTGCAATACAGGAATAACATAGTGTAAGCAGTTCATAGCGAAGATAAAAAAGGGATAATTCTTCCAATCAGAAAGAAGAATGGAAAAATATACAAAGAACAATGAGTTAGTTTATATGTGTGCATACTCAGAGCCCTGTCAAGATCGTGGTACACACTATGGAAGTACAGTCTGTGCTGATTAATTTCACAGTATCTATAGGGACCAACGATATCAGGACCTAGGACAGTTCTATTCTGCCCTAGAACTGGAATTAAGACTTTGTAGGCAGGTGGACTCCAGAACACTAATGAAGAGTTCTTAGTTTCTTATAACTGGAGAAACTGTTTCCTTCTCTATTCAAGCAACAGATATTTACCAAGTGCCTGCTCTGGGCCAGAAGCTCTTCTCTGAACAAGGAATAGAGTGATGAATGAGACCACCTAGTGCATACATTCTGGTAAGAAACAATAAATAAGCAAACAAAGAAAAACATTATATTAAATACAAATCTGTGTTATAGTTCCCCTCTCATGACCTATGATTTTTGAAGGGAAATGTCCAAAGATCTATTCTTTTTTTTTTGTATTTGTTTATACTGCTCAAAATTGGGCTACATTTTAGTTTGCTTCATATTTATATGATAATGTTCTTATATATTTTTCCTTTCTCCATTCTTATTGGAAGAATCAGCCCTTTTTACCTGAAGTTGCCCAACTTCTTATTTATTCTTTCTCTTGGTTGAAATTCTTTTCATTATTCCTAAAGCTGACTAGTGTAGTTTGAGATACTCACATGTGGATTGTGACTTCCTTGTGAAGTTGTTTATTGTCCCAAGGGTTTCAGACTTTTCGTTTTTCCTATGCTCTGTTCATTTATCCTATTCTCAAACTTTTTTACTGCCAATTATACTTTTTATTATATTGAGTCCACTGTTTTCCCAGAATCCTACCTCCTGAAGCCTTTTTTGTTCCCATGGGGTCCCGCAGGTATGCCACAGAAATGTCATCTTGTGACTTTCCTACTTCTTTCCATGAATTGTTATTTAAAACTCATAACATTTTTATTAATTCTCATCCTCTTTTTGCATCTGTGCATACTCAAGAGATGTCCTAAGGAAGGGCACACTTCTGAAAATGACTTTTTTCTGGCCTCTTGATTGATAATTTGACAGGACATAGAATTCTTGGCTGAAAATCCTTTCTTTTAGGATTTGGAAATCAATGTTCAATTGCCTTCTAGGATCTGATGTGCAGATCTGCAATTGAAGGAACAGTAAATATTTTCCTTTCTTTCAGACAGTGAGTTTAATTCTGTTTAGTCCTGGTGTCCTAAAATTTTTGATACCACCACTCTGGTCACCTCTCTGTCTTTTCAGTGTAAAAATCTGTGACAATTTTTAACCTTGGGAAATGTTGTTACATTATTAAAAATTTGTTACAACAACTTTTTTTCACTTATTAATTCCTATCACTTGAATATTGAACATTGACAAGTTGATTTCTACAAATCTTACCTTTCTCTCATGTTTCACATCTGTCTTTTTGTGCTATGTTCTTGTAGATGTCTTTAAATTTTAACTTCCAAATCTTATATTGTATTTTATATATCAATAATAATATTTTTTATCTTTAGGAGTTCTTTTTTATTCTCTGATTATTCACTTTTATAGAGTCATGTTCCTCTTTTATGGATGTAATATCTCAAACCTCTCTGAGGACACCAATTATAACTTTTTTATTTTCTGTGTCTTCTGAACTCTGAATCACCTACTTCCTTTAAGGTTAGTTTCTCCGTGTTTTTGGAGATCTTTCTCAGTGATATTGAAAACTTTCCTCAGCTAACTTGAGCTTCTTTGTTCATCATTCATAATAATAACTGTGCCTGTGTGTCCATGGGTGAGGCTTGTCAACTGGCCAGTCCCACTTTAGGGTAAACAATTGGGCAACTGCCGTTATGCCAGTGGCTCTCCAAGTGCTATTGGGTGGAAAGTTTCACTCTGTGGCATAAATACTCCCATTAGTTTTCTTGGTTCTCTCACTCCCAACCAATCAAAATGTACATTCAATATTTTTTGAGCCCTTGTCTTAGTCACATTGGGCTGCTCTAGCAGAATACTACAGACTGTGTGGCTTACAAACAACAGATAATTATTTCTCATAGTTCCAGAGCCTGGAACTCTGAGATCAGAGTGTGGGCATGGAGGAGTTCTGGGTAAAGCCCCCCTTCCTGGTTCACAGATGGCTGTTTTCATGTTGTATTTACATATAGTGGGAAGAGAGCAAACTGGCTCTTGGGCCTCTTCTGATGAGGACACTAACTCTAATAAGACTCTACTCTGATGACTTAATTATCTTTTCAAATGTTCTTACCTCCCAATACCATCACTTTAAGTTCATCTTTCAATATAAGAATTTGCAGAGCCATTCAGTTCATTAGAGTCTTTTGTTTTTTTAAATCTACCTGGTAATAAATGCTAGAGCAGAGACAGTGGGTAGAAGGATGAATTATCCCACTTTATGGTCCTTGTAGCTGAATTTCCTACTATCAAACACTTCTTATAATCTCTTGGACTAGTCTTGTCGCAATTCTTCAGGTCAAACCACTGCAGCTCCACTGCTCTGCTGACCTGTCAACATGCTTCCATCTTAAATCACGCACAAATTTGGAGAGCTCTGATGTTCATGGATAGCCCCCTTCCCCCTCTTCACTTGACGTGATGATACCAGTTTTATTCCTTCAGTGCTATAGCAATGCATTCTCAGGCATAAGAGGAGATAAAAGCATGCACAAATCCTTTTGGATGAGGACTTACTTCCTTGCACTAAGAAACACTCCTTTGTTCCTAGATAAGGGAAAATTAACTTTAAGGTTAGACTTGTGGTCAGAAAAGAAGGCACAGACAGGGCAACAGCCACCTGAAGAGTGCTTACTCACGGAAGTGGAGCATGCCACTATGTCAATAAAAGTTGATTTATTGATATAGTCAATAAATAAATAAATAAATCACACCAAGCCTTTATGAAGTTGTCCCAATTCACAATATTCAAAGAGAGTTCTATCTATTTTATTTTTGTCTGTTTATGTCAACCCATCTAAAGCAGAGGAAATTGACCATCTCCTACCATACATGACCCAGACTGTCTGACATATAATTTATCACATGACCAGAATCTTCTTCTTTTCAGTCACCTAATTAGGTTGTCATGGCAGATCTAATGTTGCTTAATCACATAACTCTGTAACCTTTATGCACATACCTAATTTAGGGCTGGCAGTCACATCGTGCCTATTCTAAACCAGACATTGTTGTAAGTAATTAATGTATTAACTTAGTCAACCCTCACACAACCCTAAAAAAAGTATTTTTATTGTTCATGGTATACAGGAAACTGAGGCACAGGTAGGATAAATAACTTGCCTGCAGTCACAGAGCTGCTATAGGCCAGAACCATGATGTAAACTAGACACAGTCTGGCTCCAGAATCAGTGCCCACACCCCTGATGCATGCTGTATTCTCATGGTGACTTACAATTAATTTATTTGCAAATTAGTGTTTAGTGTTTTAAAATCCACTAGACACACATCCATTTGAAATTATAGTTAGTATTTTATTTTAACATGACAAATGAAATCATCTTGCTATCATTTAAGACATTACCACATCCAGTCTAAAGCTCAACACTTTACATTGTTATTCTTTGAGAAACAAATATTTTATCAGGATAGATCTTAATAAAGCCTTCAGTGGGTGTTAAAATGTTTCTAATGGAGAAAGAGGACAAGAGCCACCTGGTGACAGAGCCAGAACTGGAAACATAGTATTCTCTTCCTATCCCACAATTATTTCCACTGAGAGATTGAGCCTTCACTCAAACAAAAGATTTAATTGAAGATCTCTTGAGGTCATAAAGAATCATAATATATGACATAAAAAAATCTCAGAAACACCTGCCCATACGCATTCTTTCTCAAGCAGCACGTACAGATGTAATTGGTCAGGAATAGTTCGTGAGGTCTCTGAATAAAGTCAGAATATTTTTCCTGAAGTGGTGCTCATTGTAAGCCAACTCCTCTGATCTAAAACATGTGAATAACATTGTAATGCCAAATTAGTCTATTCTGTGATGAGTCGCAGTGGATCTAACAACAGCGAAGAAGAGAAAGAGAGAGAGAGAAACACCAGATAGAAGTTAGGAAATCTTCTAATTCAGAAAAGACATGAATTCTGTTTTCATGCCTAACCTTGTTGTGACCTTGACTAAGCCATTTCAGCTGCCTGGACCTTATCTGTAAAATAGGAACTTCACATGAGGGTACAACATGATAAAACACTAAGTCAGAGTCCATGGTTTTTGCCAGAACATGTTTAAAATTCATACATGTAATAAACTTTAGAGATGCTCTTATTTCATATATTAAAAATGGTAGAGAAATGAAATCAAATCATTAACACAGTGAATAGAAGTATATTAAGACACATGAACCAGCCTGAACTGAAAATAGACATCAGTCCCTGGACACAGTGAAGTATATATTGAATGAATGAACGAATAAGAAATATATGTTTAGGGCAATGAAATTCTTGAAGATGAATGTTGCTGACATTTGTAAAGAGTAAAAAGTCATGACATCATAACGGAGTGTCCCCCAGTGAGTTCACTGTTAAAACTGTTATTCCTTCTTAATACAGGTTGGAGATTTCCAATAACATTTGTCTATGCCTCTCACTGTCAAAGGAATTTACTGTGCATTTACACAAGCAAGAAAGAAAAATTCTCATTCAGTCCAATCCTCATACTTTTAACATGAAGAATAGCCCCAGCAGAGTTACCTAGAAAACAAAAGTTTTCCTACAATAATTTAAGCGCCTTCACATAGGATATATTGAACTGTCAAGAGCACTTTTCTATTTTCTCGTATACTATGAACTGACTATAGCAATAAAAATACTAATTAAAGGCAAAAGTTTAACTTGGATCAATAATCCATCTTTGTATTTGAATGTCCCCTTCATGTATGAAAACAGATACTAATCACTGTTTTCAACCCAAATAGTCATGAAAATTAAAACTGTCTGAATGTAATTCAAGAAGTAAACATCCCTCTATGTGTTCAGCAATACACCATCCCCTCCGAGATAAGGATGTGTCAGAGTAGGTGGGAGGAGACTGGAAAAGAGTAAGAAGTGATAGTATTTTCCTGACTTCAGAAAACATAAAATCTTCAAAGCAAAGAAGCCTCAAAGGGGACATAACATTGAAGAGGGCTGAGTAAGGAAGAGAAGCAGCTGGTGTACATATGATGATACTCAGCAATGAGTAAGCAACCTCAGTGAATTCTGTGTAAACTGAGTGATCAGAGAGATCTCCAGGAAGGAGAGAAATGATCATGGGTCTGATTTGGACATGCACCAAGAAGCAGGGAGGCATCTTGAGTTGGTAAATGTGAGGATGAGAACCAAGAAGAGTTTAGTACAAAGCAGAAATGGCCAGGTGACTGAGGTTGTTTGAAGGACATTCTGATGAAATATTTAGCAATTTCTATAGCCTTCTAGAACACCCCCCTAAAGTCTGTTCCCATAATAAATTTACGAGGAAAGGAAGAAATATTAAAAGAGAACAATTGACAAGAAAGAGGAAGGCATTCTTTTTATTTTTAATATACCTAGAACTTTGTCAATAAAGATATTTGAGTGTCAACTTTTGCTACCAGATTGCATTAGTTTGCTAGGCCTGCCATTAACAAAATACCAAGGATGGAGTGGCTTAAACAATAGAACTATATTTTCTCACAGTTCTGGAGGTCAGAAGTCTGAGATCAAGATGTTGTCCAATATGATTCTTGATGAGGGCTCTTCTCCTGGCTTACTGGTGGCCACCTTCTCACTGTGTCCTCACATGGCCTTTTCTCTGTGAACATACATACCTTATATCTCTCTGTAAATCCAAATTTCTTCTTCTTATAAGAACATACACCAGTCAGGTGGATTTAGGACCCACTCCAACGGTCTCATTTTAACTTAATCACCACTTCAAAGATCCTATCTTAAAATACAATAATATTCTGAGGCACTGGACATTATGGCTTCAACATATAAAGTTGTTTGTGGATATATAAGGAAAAGAGCACCTAAGTGTCCTGTGGGAATCTGAAAAAGCCTCACAAAGGAAGAAGACTGGAGCTGAGGCTGGCGGGACAGGGCGTTTAACAAGGTTAACAAGAAAGGAGAGGAATTTCATAGAGAAGAATCTATGCAAAATCAGAGTCACACACAAAAAAAAATACAGATGGATCCATGGAGGGGTTTACCTTGGAAAGGAATGGAGACACTTCTTCCTTGGAGAGGGAGAAAAAAAGGGAAATACTGGGGGGGGGGGGGGACATTGCCAGGTTTTGAGAATGAACGAAAGATAAATGAAGAGAATTCATGTCTAAGGCCCCCATTATCTCAATGGTCTTCTGAAACCACAATAGCTGTTGGTCAAATTTAACCTTTGCATTTTGAATTTTACTCTAAAAACTATCCAAGTGCTTCAAGTTTAGCATCAAATATCATCCTCAGGAAAAGAGAAGATAATATAGATGAGGGTTAAGGGTAGTGGGTACCATTGCAAACTTACCTGGAGAATAAAGCAAAAAACTTAAGTCAGGCAGGAAAAAATGATTTTGTCCATCAAGGCAAATCACTCCATTAGAGTGTATTATTTAATCAAGAAAGAAGATACCAACTCAAATTCTTTCAATAAACCTTTCTCCTAATTTACACAGAGAGTTAGTCAAGGTACCAATAATTTTTCAAGAGAGATAAAACATGAACAAAAAATATAAATGTATAAACTAGAATATGATATGCACACAAATGATAAAGAATATTAAGCCTTCATAAAAGCTATCAAAGTAAAATTAATCTTAACTGGGGTTTAGACTATCTAGAAAAGCTCTAAAGGAAAAATGGGAATTTAGGAAGAAAAGCATGGACTTGGCAGAACTGTTTAAGGTCAAGAACTGGTAGGAGAAGAACCAGGGCACCAGTCCCAAGGATGGCTGTGACACGGAGCCTGTAAATCTCCTGGGTGTACTTCCAAGCTGGTCTCCAACTCTGAGTGACCCTAACCTGTGTTTGGGGGCTGATGGGTCATCCAGATGGAGGCAGGAGTTTTGCAGGGAGCCACTGGCTAGACAACAAAGCCCAAGGCCAAAGCCACCACTAGTCAAAGAAGGCAGGGAGATGAGCCATCAGTGTGATAATTAGGATTGACGAACAGCAAAATAGAAGAAAGAACCTGGGTAGAGAATTAGGTTGTGAGGGCTGCTATAACAAAATGACACAGGCTAGACAACTAAAACAACAAATCACTGTTTCGTACAATCTGGGAGGCTAGAAGTCTGAGATCAAGGTGTGAGGATCCAGGGCTGGCTTCTTCTAAATGCTCTCCTGTGCCTTCACATGGTCTTCCCTCCTGTAAACAAATTCCCCTTTTCCATTTTCTTACAGGGATGTCAGCCATTATTATTATTAGTAGTAGTAGTAGTATTAAGGCCCAATCCCAATGACCTCAGTTCACCTCAATTACCTCTGTCTTCAAATGCAGTCACATACTGGAGGGAGGATTTCAACATATAACTTGAGGGGCCACAACTCAGCCCATAGCAGGTGGTAATTACTGAATGTTTTTATAAATACACAAGCTAATCAATTTCCTACTCAAGGAAGTAGGAAGCCTACTCACCCTGCTTTAGAAAATACAGCAATATTTGGATGGTGCTGTCTCCCTGTATAAAATGCCACCTTACTCAGCTGAGGAACTAGAAGACTTAATTAAGTACATCCTTGTTATTGACTGTTTCTTATCAGAACTGAGAATTGTATTATTATTCTGTTACTAGACAGCAAACAAAAACATAGAACACAGAGTCAGTGAAAAAAACACTTTTTCTTAAAAAGAACAAATTTGGCTTGTGGCTTTAGCAAGCTTCTAGCTACATTTGTCTTCCTGTTTATTAGCCAAAGAGGCTTGCCCAGAATTTAAAGTCAAATACGAGGGGGGAAATTACCATGCGCTTTTCACTTACGATTTTCAATATTTTAAAAAGAGCATAAAGACCTTTTATTTTATACATTTGCCAGTAATTGTCTTTATAGTTTTATTGGTGCTAATTTCATACAGCTCATTTAGAATGTCAAGCCACATATGCAACAGAGTAATAAAGTTATTATTACTTCATAGAGATATAATTATAAGTAATTTTGATTCTCCCATTTTCATCCTCTCACTTTCTCTTCATTTCTGCCCGCGTTTTATAAGAATGAAGATGAGTTTGCTGACCTTTTGCGAAAGAACATTTACTATGAAGAAAACGATGATTTCATCCTGATTGAGGCCTGTGAAACTTTTATTTTCTAGCTCCATTAGCTTTTTCGGAGTACGTCTGGTTATAATAGCACTGCATTACAAATAAACCTCTAAACTCAGAGAACCCAAATGCCACAAAACAGTAAATAATTCAAATGGTATGCGACCCCTTTTAGCCAATGAACTACGCTTCAATACAATGGTTTTCACTTTTATTAACAATATACTAGAGAAGATACTGTTTAAAAGGACAAAAGGATAAGAGGAAAAGTAAAATGTCTCATTATTTGTAAAGATTTGGTGACATCCATCATTAAATATGATTCTATAAAGTTTTTCAGTATTAGGTAAGCAATTTAAAATATACAGTAAATGTAACCTGTCCCACTAAAGTAATCTGCATATTTCTGCAGGCTTCATTGGCCAGAGGTCTGAAGGGTTTTGTGTAGCTATTAATTCTTACGTAAGAGAGCACCCTGCCTAGCCCAAGGTAGCCATGAGGTATCATTTTAGAAAATATTTTAGTTCCAAAATAAAGAAAAATAAAAAGGAAGTTCCTATTTTTAGACCTTCTGGGAGGGGCCAGAATAACATCCCCTCTGGTTGGAGGGATTATAGTTTGAAATGTTAAAATGGTCTGGAAGGACCACTCAGTTCAGAGCTTGTACTATGAGGAAATAAAATGGCAGAAGCAAAATTCATTTTAGTGCCGACCATGTCTTACAGGTCACAGAGTTATGCAAGTATGAAACAAACAGCATATTGCATGGTAGAAAGTTTGAGAATCTGGGGCCTTGAAAAACTAAGCTGCCCTGCAAAAGACAATCTGTGTAACAGGCAAGAGTTGCATCTCAAGCAGAAGCGTCTCATTGGAGAAAAAGTGATTGTCAACAATTGCTTGTCCTTATGGGCAAATGCATGTTTTATTCAAGCTATTTGCTCATACAGATAGAGCCTGAAACATACTGATGGTGGCAGGTTTTGAAAAGGAACCAAAGGAGTCTCGACAGAGCTCAACCTAGACTATCCTGCAGAGTCTAACTCACGGCCTAATATAAAAATGAAATCCACAGATGCTGAGACATGTCTACATTAAAGGACTTATCCTGATTGGGAAATTAAAAGACTATGTGAAGAGGAGGCTTAGTAACCCAGGACCTTTGGGAAGGAAAAGTTAAAATCACATCTCTGTGGTAGCAGGCAGGGTTGGAAGGGACTGGGCATTTCCTGAGTGAATCACTTTGGAAAGAGAGAAAATGAGACTTGGAGGTTGAGATTAAACTGGGAGCAGGAAGCTGGCAAAAGAGACACTGTGATCAAGCATGGCAAGGTGACACAAGCTGATCGGGAAGCAGCTTCAGAATGGAAGGGCTGAGTGGACCTGTGACCTTTGAGAGAAATTATAGCTAGTGGCCAATGGGAAGTTGGTCTCAGAGGTGACAATTCCTCTGGGTCATTCCTGAGCTTCTGTCACACTGTTGAAGAGAAGAGCAGTCTCCCAAGACCACCACTGGGACAGTGGTACAGCAGCAAGAGGCCCAGTGCCATCTCAGAAGCTTGGGACGGAGGCCTTGACCATGGTAACTGTAAGGGCCTCCTTATGGAGAGCCAGAGGTCAGCTCTCTGCTGCAGAATGAAGGGCCAGACGATGCCCAGGCTAGCATCGGAGGTTCAGCAAGACCCCACCCTGCAAAGATTTCAGATAATGAGAATTCATCTACTACAGTTTGCTGGGCAAAGGGAGCAGACTTTTGAATTTGACTGCTAAAAGTGACATCATTTGTATTCCCCAAGCTGGTGAGACCTAGGAGCTCTATATATCACACTTAAAATACATAACTCCTATGAAGCCAGAAATTAGGTTTATTCTAATCTCCTAGATAGAAAATTGAAAGACGGTGAGATTTCCTCAAACTAAGAAAGGGTAATACCCCAAGTGAGAACTCAAAGCTTATAGCAGTCACAGCTATGTAAAGTCACTAGCTTTAATGTTGTCTCAGAGGGTGAACACAGCAGGAACACTAAATCAAATTGTGAAAGCATAGTGATCAACGTCAATTTAGACTCTATGAATGAGCCCCTGTATTTTATCATGCCTTTCTGTCAGGGTTTATTATTTGTTAAGGGGTTTAAGTCTACAATAGAAAATATTTCTGTGAAATCCAGTAACACACAATGGTTAACCATAGCTGAATTTTATAAACTATGATTTGTCAAACAATTCATGCTTTTTTCCCAAACACAAGCCCCTACATTATTCTGACAGCAAAAAAAGAGTTTGCTATTCCCTATAATTTTCCATTGAACTTACAGCATATCTACTTTACCTGAATTCTCAGAGGGTTAGGAATTTAAGCCTAACTTTGTGATAGAAAATATAAACTCTTATGCTAAAGGCACTGAAAATCTCATTTTCCTGGACTTCAAATAATACACCAGTTCAGGTTAAGCAGATAACACTGTACTCTTGAGACACGTCTAGGAAATGAAATTATAATAGGGAGAAAGTAACAATCAAACTAACAATTACTGAGCAGCATGTTCTGTTCTAAATCTGTTTAATTTATATCAGTAAATTTGCTAAAATTACATATAGTAGCTTATGTATACTCCATTAGAAAAAGTGAGGCTATTAATGTTTCCATAAGGGTTAAGTTCCTTGTCTGAGATCACACAACTAAATAGTAAAGCTGGGATTTAAAACAAATGCATCTAACATCAATGCCAACGTTTAGTCTACAATACCACGCTTCTATTTGTAACCTTTCTGGTATTTAACCACTGCTTCTGTCAGGAAATTTTTATTCTATTCCTAATCTAAATCTCATTCATTGCCATTTAAGCCTGTTTACTTGAAATCTGTTCCTGTAAAGTTTTGAAACAGCTGGCCACTGTCCTTGGTTTACGCACTCCCTCACATACAGTACTCAAAGATAATTAAATCCCCCATCAGCAATTTCTTCTTTTGGCTGAATAAGCCCCTTTCAATGTTTCCTTAAAAAAAATTTCTGTACCTTTAAATATCTTGCAGCATTGCCATATCACATTGCCTTTTACAGCTGGAACACTGGCACGTGATTTTCTTACAGTCATTTATAACGCAAGGACCATTCCCACCCTATCTCCATTGCATTCTTTAACCAACTGTCTTCTATTTACTGCTTAAGCATCTCAGTTCTTCCATTGAGCATTCTGTCCTCATTGAGCTTCATTATGTTTGCTGTGACAATTTTCTCCAATTTGCCAAGAAGCTGCTTCTATTTCTAAGTAGCCCTGCAGATCACTTACCATCCTGGTCATATCTTCTGCCTCTTCTATTTCAGCGTATGTTCCTACTTGATAGGCAGCTGGTATTGCCTAAATTGTCCCCTACCCCCTGCCCAAATTCATATGTTGAAGTCCTAACCCCCAGTACCTGACTTGACTTGGACATGAGGTCGCTGGAATGGGCCTTAATTGTTATTCTTATGAAAAGAAGAGATCAGGACTCAGGCACAGGCATAAAAGTAAGACTCTGTGAAGTCTCTGTGGCAACACAGCTGTTAACAAGCCAAGGAGACAAGCCTCAAAGAAACCAACCCTGTTGATCTCAGACTCCCAAGCCTCCAAAACTCTGAGAAAGTTTCTGTTCTTTAAACCACCCAGTCTGTGATACTTCCATCAAACTAACACAGTTACCCTATAATGTGTCTCACTTCCCTACTACATTTTTAATTATTTCAAGAACCCCTCAGACACCAGTATCATGGGCCCCCGAATACTGAAGAGGGTACATGCCTTCGTAGTATTCTTGCCAAAATGCCTAAACTCAGTGTATCTGTGAGTAGGCATCAGACCATCCTAAACTGAGAGGCATTCTACAGTAACTAACCAGCACTCCTCAAAGTGCCAAGTCCAGGAAAGTGAGGAAAGATGAAGGCTTACCACTGACTGTACAAGACTAAGGAAATACAAAAACTAGATGCAATGTGGGTCCCTGGATTCAATCCTGGAACAGGAAAAGGGCCTTTTTCGAAAACTGATAAAATATGAACTAAGTCTACACTATAGTTAAAAGCATTTTACCAATGCTAATTTCTTAGTTTTGATAGTTACTATAGTTATGTAAAATGTTAACATTAGGGAAAATTGGGTGGCACCTATGGCTCAGAGAGTGGGGCATTGGCCCCATATACCAAGTGTGGTGGGTTCAAACCTGGCCTTGGCCAAACTGCAACAGAAAAATAGCCAGGTGTTGTGGTGGACGCCTGTAGTCCCAGCTACTCAGCAGGCTGAGGCAAGAGAATCACCTAAGCCCAAGAGAGCTGGAGGTTGCTGTGAGGTGTGATGTCACCGCACTCTACCAATCATGACAAAATGAGACTGTGTCTCTAATAAAAAAAAAAATTAGGGAAAGTCAGGTAAAGGGCATATAAAAACTCTGATTTCTATCTTTATAATATTTTTTGTAATTCTAAAATTATTTCAAAACAAAGTAAAATAATAAATATATAACAATATGACGTAGCATACATCCATGTTATATATTGTAAAAATAATGTATACTATACATAATATAAAATTAAATAATAAAATACCAGAGGTCAAAAATCACATATTTTATTATTCCGGTGTATCCGCTGAAATAAACTCTATATTAAAAGAAGGCGCTAACTAACACTAACTAACATTCATCGAGAGCTACTGGATGACAGTCCCATGCTGGGCATTTGACAGGTGCTACCTTACTTAATCTTCACAACAACATTCTCATTTACAAAACATGACATCTAATAAAACAGAAGCTCAAAAATATTTAAGTGACTCATCCAAGGTCACGTAACAAGTGATAGATGAGAATTCCAGACCCAAGTCCATTTAACTCCAACACACCATGTTTGTCCTACTGGTTAAGCAAAAATCTGTACGTCCCCATCAACTATATGTTCACCTAATTATACACGTATCTGCTCTAACTCTGTGAATTCCATTTTTGGCTGAATATCGAAACCACCTGGGGGGCTTGAAAATGTCCCAAGATTCAGATCCCACCCCCAGATTCTGCTTTAATTGTTATAGGGTTTGACTGAACTTCAGAATTTTAAATTGATCCCCAGATATTTCAAATGTGTAGAGAATAGCAACTCTACTAGTTTACCATTAGTTATGCCATACAAAACGGAACTAAGAGTTTTGCAAAGACAGGGCAGTCATATTTGCCATTTACCTGGGAGTAAGCAAGCATTATCAAAATCAATGAAATTCAACTTGTGCAAATTTTGTTTATGGAAACAACAGGAGAAGAAGAAATTCTTTAAAGAACGTAGAGAACAGAAATCAGCTTTAGAAGGGCTGTCTTCAGCTAATTGCACGGAGCTGTAAGAGCAAAGGAGGCAGTTGACTTAAGAAGTAAATCTCAAAGCCCTTCTACCATAAAGAAAGTAGCAATCTCTTGACTAGAAGAAGTCAAATGACTTACCGTTTCAGATTTTAATTTCCTCTGGTCCCTTTAAAATGGCAAAGGGAAACTATCAAGCTATGTAGGACTGTAATTGAAAATAAACATTTTCCTACATTTGAGTGGAATGAAAGCTGTGAAAAACTGAATAGCTTCAAGGTGAGGAAGGAAGCAGAAAGCAGCATCAAGAAAGCTGCAATGAGGGTATTTGGAAACCATTCTGTTTGCTGAATTGTCAGCCAGGCAAGCACTTACAGACAATTACAACCTTAGAAAACAAATAAAAAGTGTGTAAGTAGGCACTTTGATGCTTCTTCCTAATTATAGGGTTTACGAGCTGGATTCAAAAAACACAAATAGAGGGAATGCGAACAATAGTAACCCCGAAATGAGGTTATGAAGCTTATTAGCGTTATATAATTACACAGCTGTGACAGGTTGAAGAGATCCCCACCTAAAGCATAGTTCCTCCTCTCTTTTACTTTCCGGTCTCACAACAAGTGTGCCACTTTTTACATTAGCCTTTTTAAAAATGCAATTTAGGTTGAATCATACAAATTGCCAATACTTGACCTATGAAAATGGCAATTTCATATTGGGTTACAATATGATCTCTTTTATCTCTCCTGGGGTTCTCAAGGGCACTGACTTATTTTCCTCCAGCCTTTGAAACATCTGTAACACCAAGAACAGTGGTGTGGATAACAGAGCATGCTTGGAAAAGGCTTATGCCAAAAATGAAAGAAACTCACCTGCCCACAGGGAAAAAGCTCTATTTTCTAATATTTAACCTATTGAAAAGCTCTGGAAATCACCACTTGTGATCTATATCCCTCCCAAGAAATTTCCATTCTTCCAATTGGCCTGGATATGAAATCACACTTGCAATTCAGCTGACAGAATCGCAAAGAATGAGTATTCACTATCCTTCCTGATGTGTTTGTGCAGGGCTATAGGGAGGCATGAGGTTAGAAGCCTATCACTATATTTTTGCACGTGCGTGCGCACGCACACACACAAGCATGCACGCACAAAGAATGCTATAATTAACTATTTTAAATATCTATGACTTAGAGGTGCTAATTACTGATTTTTCCATTTTTAGATGCCTGTATGAGAAAGGAAATCTGGGAAAACAAGAGCAATGCACAAATATGACACGAATTTTTGGTAATAAAACCTGTGTATGATCTCCTTTTTGCACACAAACATTTTATCTTTAAAAAGCCAAATATGGTCTTGGCAGATATTCTCATATATGCCAAAGAAAAATTTCTCTCGGAAATTTAATTCAAAAGAAGAACTGCAAAGCTCTTCAAGGCTTTAGGCAGCAAACTGGAGGATATAATAATAAAAGCTCACATTTATTTAGCACTTGCCGTGTTTGCTGTCTTAGCGCTTTAAACATTTTAGCTATTTAATCCTCAAAACGATCTAAAAGACTGGTACCATGTTTATGCCCCTCTAACAGAAAGACTCCAGGAGGAGAGGTCATTTGCCCAAAGTCACATGCCTACTAAAGGCAGAACCTGCTCTCTAGCCCTGGTACTCTCTCCCCAGGAGCTAGCATTTATCCCTCTTCTGCCTCTAGAAGGGTAGAACAGAACAGCCCACCATGGCTTTTGTCCCTTTACCCACAGAAGGTATGCTGCAGTCCCAACGTACAATAATATTCCAGAGTTACATAACCCATTAGTACATTATTTCAATGTGTGTAGTAGGTTAGTAGCGCCTACCTTGAATGTTTGTCAATGAAAACAAAGCCACTGATCTTACATACGGGCATGAATTATAACTTTCTTTTATGATGTCATCACTTCTAATGAACTGAATGATTATGCCCTCCCCCACAAATTCATATGTTAAATCCTAATGCCCCAGAACACTTTTACACTATTGGTGGGACTACAAACTAATACAGCCTCTTTGGAAAGAAGTATGGAGAATCCCCAAAGAGCTCAAATTAGATTTCACATTTGGCCCTGCAATCCCACTGCTAGGCATCTACCCAGAAGAACAAAAATAATTTCATCCTAAGGACATTTGCACTAGACTGTTTATTGCAGCTCAGTTTACAATGGCCAAGATGTGGGAACAACCTAAATGCCTATCAGCATGAACAGATTAACATACTGTGGAATATATATACCATAGAATATTATTCAGCCATAAAAAAGACAGTGACTTCACCTCTTTTATATTAACTTAGATCAGCGGTTTGCAACCTGTTGGTCATAACCCACAGGAACTGTATTAAAGGGCTGCAGCATTAGGAAGGTCTAGGTCTACTACTGACCTAGATGGAGTTGGAACACATTCTTCTCAGTAAAGTATCACAAGAATGGAAAAGCAACTATCCAATGTACTCAATGCTAATATGAAGTCAATGGATGATCTAATTCATGGCAACATAGGAGAAAAAAATTATTTCAATTCAAATTGGGGAAGGATGAGGAAAGGGAAAGAGGGAAGGGGGCTTTAGGGTACTCTTACTGAATGAGCACAATGTAGGTGCATCTGGCACCCCTTTGGGGTACAGGACATAACTATAATAGGGACTCTACTTAACAAATTCAAATATGGCGACTTGGTTGTTGGTACTATCACATGAACCTGTGATAAAAAAATAATAAATCCTAATGCCCAATATGATGGCATTTAGAGGAGAGTATGAATGAGATCAGTGCCCTCACTGCTTGTATTTTGTGAAGATGCAGCAAGAAGCCACCACCTAACAAATCAGGAAATGGGCTCTCACTAGACACCAAATCTGCCACACTTCAATCTTGAACTTCCCAGCCTCCAGATCTCTGAGAAATAAATTTCTGCTTTTTATGTACCCACCCAGTTGACAAAATTTTGTTATAGCAGCTCAAATGAACTAAGACATGGCTTCAGAATTTATTATAAGTTCATTATGTAAAAGGATGTTTGTGAAAAGCATAAAGATATGCATAGTTGATTTGTAGTGCATTTCTAAGTGAAATACTAAAATGACATCAGGGTTTATAATCTTTTAAATTTACGTGATTGTGTTTTACATTTGAAAAGCTGATTAACTGAAGTCATCTACAAATACAATCATTAAACAGGAATTGGTTGGACTCAAGTTTTATAAAAATAAGGGTGGATATAAATTAAGATGTATTAATTTTAATTGGAAATATTCTATTGTTCTGGAATTCATTTGTTTGGTAATATCAACTGTGAGAAAAAAACTTATCTCTAATAAATGTGGTCACTGTAATTGGATTGCACATTATAGAACTAGTTGGAGAATGATGATGCTTTATAGGAAACATACACTTGTAATATGAATATGAATAGTCTCTGGGGTAGTTTTGAATCCAGTCTTTATGAAGTGTAAAATTGGGATAACAGGCTTAGAATATTTAATGCATCTGAATAACTTGGATTATTGCAGCCAAGACACAATAGCGTACTTGGAAACCCGTAGGCTGTGCTATCCAGTCACGTTGAAGTCTGCAGTTGCTTCATCATTGGTCTTAATTCTATGTTACTCAACCCCATTGTCTATTCTCAACCAAGCAGCCACTCTGATCTTTATACAATGTAAGTTAGCTTAGTTCCTTTCTTGAAGTATGCCATCACAGGAGAATAAAATGTAAATCCTTACCATGGCTGCCATTCTGCACCAGCCATGCTGGCTTCATTGCTGGGCCTCAAACTTGCCACATGACTTCTGATCACAGAGCTTTTATATCTGCTATTACTCCTGCCTAGAATGCTCTTCCCAAAGAAATCCAAATGGCTATCACTCACTTCATCCAGGTGCCCAAATGTCTCCTCCTCAGAGGCCTAGACTATCTACTCATGCTAGACAGTCAGCCTCACCCCACTCCACCCATACATACTCTCACCAATCAACTCACTTTATTTTTCACTTGTATTCTCTTCACTACCTGATGGTTGCTACCTTTTTGTTGTTGTTGTTGCTATTTCTATCTTGCCTATTAGAAAATAAGTTCAATAAAGGAAGAGATGATTTTTTTGAACCCAGAACCCAGAATAGTACTAGGCACATAACAGGAATTCTTTAAATATTTTTAAAGAATGAATCTGAGTAATTGACTGAAAGTCTATGAATGAATAAATAGCCCATTCTGATTTAACATGAAACATAAGAAACAGAATGAAGATGGGACTCCCCACTTCCTCAAGCAAAGCAGAGTTTGCACATTCACAGATTCTATCTGGATGATCACCTTCTAAAAACTTAGAATACGTTTGGGCAAATACATGGGCTACTGAAAAATAAGAAAATAAGTTCTTTTGCACCTTTTCTATTCCCCATTGATGATTTTCTTTTCAATTATGTGTTTATTTCATTTTAGGGCTGTTACTGTAAAATATTTATGCTTCTTTTAATGTCTATATTTAAAAGTATGTTACTTACGGTGTTGTGAAGTATTACAGAAGTTAGCAAGTAGGGTCAGATGCTTAAGAAAGCAAGTAAAAGGAGAAACCATGTTTTTAAAGTAAAGGATACACAGAAGAATTTATTTTTTATCATTACATCTTGCTGATTTCTTACTTTGAGTCCCTCCTATTAAATGCTTTATTACCCTGCATTTAAGTCCAAGTGTAAACAAATACCTCATTTAGAGGAATGGAGATGGTGAGTGCATTCCCAGGAATTGGAGTTCTATGGGAATGATCACTAATGCAATTCGCTCAACAGGAAATTATTAAATCCCTATTCCCTTAGCGCTCCGTCACACAATAGCAATCATTCCTTTGTCCTCCTCAAAATTTCCTGATATTAAGACACACTTCCTGCAATAGTTTCTTCTAGACACCATTTAACTGTTGACCATCTTGTCCAGTCTGGAGTGCTGTATATTTGCTCTTTTTAGTACTAAGGAAATTCCACCTATCTGTAATTTCCTTAAAAATATTATCTTCTACTTCCTAAAACATCACTTGGAGAACTCTCAAGTCACCATAAAACTCACATTGCAACAGCCAAAATGAAACTCTTGCGCTCCAGAAATGTTCACCACAGTGTAAAATATCTGACAGAGAAGCCACTGCAGATCAAACTCCACATGCTGCAGAATCCACTGCAGTCAGAATGGCTCAGTGGCTGGGAGGCTGGGAGGGTTTGCACTGTGATATGCTGATGCCTTCTGGCCAGGAGTGCACAACACAGTCTGCTATGGCTCCAGCTGCCTGGGAATGTGCGGCAAATATATAAGTGAATACTGCACTATGATTTTGTTTTAACTACAAAGATACTTCTAAGATAAATAGTGCTAAAATGAATCAGTGTTATTCAAGGAAGCATGAAACGTGCAATATATTCAGAAGGAGGTGATAATTATTTCATGAATGATAAAACAAATTATGTAAAGATATGAAAAGCTGGATTGTGGAGTAAATGAGCCAAGGCATGAAAACATGCATTCATTCAATAAAAACTTACTCACCTAGGCACCAGATACCTAAATTTATAAACAGTGTACTTGAAGATGAGAAGATATTGTTCCTGACCTCAAAAAGCTTATGATCTCATTGAAAATAGATACGCAAACAAACAACATATTGCCTTTGTTCCTACAGTTGTTTGGAAAATGCTGTAGGCACGTGGAGGTGGAAGGCATTAAATTCTTCTTGGAGAGTAAGGAGCACCTTTACCAACAACTGCTAAGATAGAGTGTAGGAGATGAGTGGATGTCACTGGGAGAATCAGGCACACAGGGGCTCCAGGCAGAAGTGACACCATGTGTCAAAGAGAAGAAAAAGGGTACCTTCAGGTGACTGCATGTCATTGAGTATTGCAGAGGTTGGATACTAAAAGGTCTAAATACCAAATTAAGGAGGAGCTTGGTTTCTAACTCATGTAAAACGAAAGTTGTTGAAATATTTTAAATAAAGGAATACTATAATCAGATGTTTAATCCAACTTTAGCACTACCATTTTTCTCTTTCCTGAAAATTTGTAGCATTGACGATGACTGAAATTCTCCATAGGGAAGAGAGGAAGTTGTGGATGAATGGGTGATGTAGTATTTTAATAATCTCTCTTCCCTTCTGCTCTATGGTACTAAAGTAATTCTATTTTACAGTCAACCTATACAAAGAATCTTTTTTTTTTCTTTTTCTTTTTTTTGAGACACAGTCTCATTTTGTCACCCTCAGGAGAGTGCCATGGTGTCATAGCTCACAGCAACCTCAAACTCTCAGGCTCAAGCAATGCTCTTGCCTCAGCCTCTTGAGTAGCTGGAACTACAGGCACCTGCCACAACGCCTGGCTATTTTTAGAGACAGGGTCTCTCTCTAGCTCAGGCTGGTCTCAAACTTGTGATCTCAGGCTGTCCACCTACCTTGGCCTCCCAGATTGCTGGGATTATAGGCATCAGCCACCCTTTGACTGGCTCAAAGGGTCTTTTTGTGAAACAACCCAAACAGCCAAACAGCAGTATTTTAATCACACAGTGATAGTTGATATTCACATTTGATATGAGCTGTAATCTGGAACTCTGATTCCCACCACTAAGTAAGTGTCAGAGGAGTCATCAGAACCGAGTGTCTAGCATTGATCAGGAATTCTCAATAAAGCATTCCAGGGGATAAATTATTTGTGGCTGCCTTTTCATAAGAGTAGAAATAAGACAAAGCCAAATTACATGGAAGACCACTGTGGAGGAGAAAAGAAGGCCCAGTTGGAACCAAGAAAACCAGGGTTCAGAAAACATTATCACTCACTAACCATGTGAACCTTGGTAAGTGGTTCATCCTTTCCACATTTCACTCCATTCAGGCCCAGTAGGAATAACTATGTTATTCATTGACTATGCAGAAATGTTTCAAAAACCAAATGAAAAACATGCTTACAAATAAAAAACACCAAAGATGCATCTATGTGGCATTCCTAATCCAGGGGAGAAGCAACTGCTCATGGTATTGGTGCATATAACATGTGGAGACTGAAAAAAAAAACAAAAACAAAAAAAAAACATGTGGAGACTAAAAAGTACAAAGCGGACACTAGGGTGGCAACACAGTTGTAAAGCCAATACTAGTGCATTTGACGATCAACAATCAGCCTTTTAAAAATATTTAAAATATATATTGGCCAGGCACAGTAGCTCATGCTGTAATCCTGGCATGATGGAAGGCTGAGGCAGGAGGATTGCTTCAGGTCAGAAGTTCAAGGCCAGCCTAAAAATAGAAAATTAACCAGATGTGGTGGTCCATGCCTGTGGTCCCAGCTACTAGATAGGCTAAGGCTGGAGGATCACCTAAGCCCAGGAATTTGAAGTTGCCATGAACTATCATGATGTCACCAGCACTCCAGTCCCAGTGACAAAGACCCTGTCTCAGATTAAAAATATATATACTCATATATAATAAATGTACAGAGGGTCCCAAAAATATGTTTACACATTTTAAGAAATGTGTTGCTCTAAAGGAAAATCTTCCCCAATTATTCACAAAAGTAGCAAAATAAGTAAAATAAAATTTCCAAAAAAAATTTTCTCATCTATTAGAGTCTAAGTGATATAGTACATCCAGTAAATACATCTCGATCAGACACAGAAACAAGATAACATCAGGGATGGGAGGGGTAAAGAAGAGGAGATGCACAGAGATTCCCCAGAAAGGTAGGTATGACACAGAGACACTGCTCTGCACAAAATTAGATTCTTTTTTTATTCGAAGAAAAAGGATTTTCTAAAGGCTCTGTACCATAAATCCCCTCATACAAATCCAGGTACTCATCAGGCAATTCTCAGCACACGCTCTCCTGCAGGGCCAGAATGAAGTTGCTTAGAGCATAAGGAGTCAGGAAGGCAGATACCAGCAGTGTGATATTACAGCTATTACTAGAGGATTTAGGAAAAACCTCCCGCAGCAGGGGACATAGACCACAGGCAACCTGTGACTGTAACTTTGTACCCCAAAGTTTTATGAATGACAAAGTAACCCCTCTGCTATGAGGTTGAATTGTGTCCCCAAAAGAGACATGTTGAAATCCTAAATTCCAGTATCTATGAGTGGGGTCTTATTAGGATGCACGGTCTTTGCAATGTAATCAGTTAAGATGAAATCATTAGAGTGGGCCCCAATCCAGGACAACCAACTGGTGTCCTTAAAAAAGAAGGAAATGCCACATGCACACATGGCACATGGGAGAAGATGGCCACGTGGTGATGGAGGCAGAGAGGAGAGCGATGTATCCACAAGCCAAGGAAAGCCAGGACTGCCAACAAAACACCAGGAGCTGGAAGAGGCAAGGAAAGGAAGGCTTCTCCCCTGCAGCTTTCAGAGGGAGCATGGCCTTGCTGACACCTTGACTTTGGACTTCTGGCCTCCAGAACTACAAACTGTTGTTGTAAGCCTCCTAGTTTGTGATACTTTTCACCCTAGGAAACAAATACACTATCTTATGCAAATCCATCTATCCATCTACCTCTATCTATTTATCTACAATCAAAATATCATGCCAAATGGAGCTGATGCTTTTGCAAATACACCTCATAACTCAGCTTTCCTTTGTCCAGACCAATCAGATGCAAAATTGTCAAATTTGCTCTTTTATTTTGTTTTGCTCTCTAATTGGCTGTTCCATTTTCCCCCTACACTTTTATGTAGCTTCGGTATTAAGGTCTCCTGTTGGAACAGAGGTTTGAAGTACGGTTTCACATCGAAATAGAGAAGGAGCTCGTAATTAGTGATTTACATTTGTTGACTAATTACATTTTAACTGAAAAGCATTCACACTAAATTGTTACAACTGAATATTTTTATGATCTTTTCCGTGCCTCTATAATTACAGAATGAAAGGCTTTTCTCCTCAATAAAAGAACTTCAGGCATCCGCCTGTTCAATTGACACTAGAAAAAAGCCTGACTTAAAATCTGTAAAAAGCCTCAAGACAGTTAATCAATCAAGAAAGCATTTATCAGGGCGTTTCATGCCCCTGGTGCTCAGCTTTAGACTTCCAAAGTTGCAGACATGGGTCAGGTCCCTCTGGCCTTGAAAGGACAGCCAGTCGGCTCAAGAGCATTTGATCTTGAGGAAGCGAAAGGCCTGTAGGTTTCTGAAGTGTGGGATGACTCAGGGAAGCCCAGAGTTACAGCAGAGAAACAAGAACCTGGCACAAAACAGAATGTGTCCTGCTGCAGCCTGAGAGCTCAGACAGTTGGTTTTCTTGTTTTTACCTATGGTCATTGCTGGCTTGTCCTCTGCCAACCATCCCTTCACCAGCTTGGTATTCACAGCACCTGGGCATAGTCAGTTACAAAGTAAGGATGTAGAATGAATCCCTGAACCACTTGCATCTCTTATGGCACCTACCCGAGTACAGGCAGAGACAGGAGGCCTAGACTGCTGAGCCCACCACTTGAGGAGACAGAGGCTCATCTTCCCCCTGTGGACCTGAAAAGCCACTTCCAGGGTGTAGATTACAATTCGTCCAAAGATAAAGCTCAGAACTCACTGAGAAAGACAGAGGGCACCATTTAACATGGATCAGATATACAACTAATATTCATTATTTGCAGATGTCATATTTGTGGAAAAAGCCCACATCCCCAAAGTATTTGTAATGCCAAAATCAATATTCCAAGAGTGGGCGTGGTCATGCATACAGCACACTCAACATGGCAAAAAACTCGAGTTGCCCAGTGCAAAGGCTCCCAACTGAGGCAAACAAGGCTGCCATATACCTTCTTGTTTCAGCTTTCTAACTGCAAACAAGTGTCCTTTTCAGGGCTGATTAGTGCCATGCTTTTTGCATTTTTGTGCTTTTTGTTAGCAATTTCACTATTTTAAATAATGTTAACCATCATGCTGAAGTGTTACCTGGTAATCGTAGTGCAAGGCTGAGATGTGCCTATGGAGAAAATGTGTATGTTAGATTAGCGACATTCAGGCATGAGTCATAGTGTTGTGTTGATGAACCAACAAACAACACATATTCGCTAAGGATAGACAGGAAATTCACTGCATGCTCTTTAAACACAAACACACATAAAACAAGGATATGTATCAAACAATCAATGAGAACGTTGTGATCAAAGGCTTGTAGGCACCTAAACCTGAATTTCTCCTGGGAGCAATTCATGTGTATCACTAATTCAAAATCCACAGCAATTTTGTAGAACACAACCACTGCAAGTGTATGTGAAATAGACTATATATACACATATGTGTGTATACAAATATATGTATATGGCGGTGCCCAAAACTGGACACATATTTTAAGAAAGGAAAAAACTGTATTTCATTTATAATATGCAAGTCAATTTGACTTCTGTAATTACAAAACATGCTCAACTTGATTATATTCATCTTTTGTTATTGTTACATATTGAGTATTACAAATTTAATACATTTTTTTTGCAGTTTTTTTTTTTTTTTTTTTTTTTCCGGGGCTGGATTTGAACCTGCCACTTCCGGCATATGTGGCCGGCGCCCTACTCCTTTGAGCCACAGGCACCACCCTATTTAATACATATTTTTCCTTTCTTAAAATGTGTATACATTTTGGCACCCTTTGCATATATTGTTATATATATATTTATACATATATATGTGTATTACGTTATAGTTTTTAATTATGCTGAGTTTTATGTAGATGGTGGTAAACAAGACAGAATCTCAAAATTTAGTACAGTGTTAATGAACAAACCCCTGTGGGCTGCCACATTGAAAACCATGTTCTCTAATCAACTTCATCAGTAGTAAAACTTGATGTTTGGTACCTGTGTCTTTCTCAAGAAAAAGAAGCAGAAAGAAACTGCAAAATAAAACTGTGAATCATGTTCACTTATCTGGTGATAATTCATCCAATTCCTGTCCCCTTGCTACGAAGTTCTGAACATGTGCTGGCAGCATAAAAGTTACCCCATGCCTCTGCTGATGAGCAGGCAAGCAGACCCTCTAAGGGACGGTGTAAAGTAGTGAAAAAGCTATCAAAAAACACACTTGGCTAGTTTAGTCTTAGAGAAGGATTCTTCTTGAGACTACCTAATACAGCGGTTCTCAACCTGTGGGTCATGGCCCCTTTGTTCCATTTCTAACAAGGAGGCCATTAGGAAGGTTGAGAACCACTGACCTAATACCTTCATGTTCTTCAGTCAACCAACTTACTGAACTCCGTCATTCAATAAATTTGGCCTGTATAACCAGCAACAGAAACTCTTTAAGCATTCAGAACTGATCAATAATAGAAAATAGCCATTAAATGAAAAAAATATGTACAAGTTGTTTTTGTTACAAAATTTCTTCTATTCTAGGTATTATTAATGTTGGGCTAAGTAGGGTATCCCCCAATCCAAATTCACAACGGATTAGAACACTTAAACAGGAAAAAAAAATCTTTCAATTGACTGTCAATATGTTTGAATGCACACTTCCCAAGACATTGGTGACACCAACTGGATGAGAAGAGGCAGTTTGGCCAGGTGCCATTTTGCCACTAACTAAAAAAGCTAAGAACTGCTCTGAAAATCTCCTAAATAAAAAAGCAATCTAGTTTCTGGCAAGGAGATCAACAATGGCCATTTCATATAAATGAACCTGTCATGATTTCATTTGCGCACAAGCTCGATCATCCAAAATAGCAGAAGCAGCAGGCTCTGGTGTGGCTTTTCTTTATCTGTTTTTGATAGAGTGCTTCTTCTTTTCCTGCCCCAAATGATGACTGCCACCGATGAAAAACGGCTCTGTGAAATTGCGAGAAAATTATTCTCAATGCTAATAGTCAACTAACTTAACTGAAGAGCAATTCTACCTTTTATTTTGTTAGTGCTTTACAGATTCCTAACACAGGATCAAGTACAAATATGATCTTCTCTTTATATATCTTCATCAAAAGAAAATAAGTGGAGGATGACAGGCTGTAAAACACATTCTTTTCTTATTGGTATGCCCACCTGTTCCAGATCATTTGCAGGGCTGCCAGTAACAGAAGGAAGTGGCATAAATGAAACATCTTTTATTTCGGTGAGATTCTCTTGCAAGATCCACAGAGAACATCAACCATTATTTCCTAAAGCCAATCAAAGGTCTTCCATGCCAATGTACACATCTAGACAGCTACGCGAGCTGGTCTTATTTCCCCCAGGTATGGCTGTTCCAGTCACATGGTGCCTGTGCTGCTTCATTAGGCAGAACCAGCAAAGGCAGCCCTCTGAAATGGTGTGCCCTTCATTCCAAATAAAAGAAAAGCATTTCATTTTTTTTTTCCTGCACAAGGCAATGAAAATTGCTGTAGCTTAGCAAGAGGATAATGGACATACATCAGTAGGCTGTAAGAGGCTTAAAAGTTGTATTATACTGTGTGCCTTTCATGAACACGACCTGGGGCTCCTCACAGATTCCTGAGATTTCACTGACAAAGAAGTAAGACGACTGTACCTCCCTCCCTCTCCTCATGGACTCCCACCCCATCTGTACTGAACATCCTGTTCCAAGACAATGTCCCTCAGGAACTGTAATTTTCTGATTAATGTTATACTGTGAGAAGATTCAAAGTGGCTGAGCAGGTCACTCCATTCCCTAAAGAACCATATTTGTGAGGCAGCAGAGGCCGAGCCTGAATTTTCTCACTTATGTGTAAAATATCCTGTTTTAAAAGCTACCTTTTGGGGTAATTATTATAATTTACTATGCAGACTATGTTAGGAAAAATTAAATTTGTTGAATCCTTAAGAAATGTTTTCAATTTTTGAGGGGAAAAGGAGTTTCATTTCATGCTCAAAGCATCACAAGGTTCAAAGAAAACTTCATCCTTCCTAACATGCCATTTTTTGAACATCTAATGGTTAATTTTGTGCAAGATAAAAACAAATCTTTAGCCCATATTTATTCAGTGAAAGCCTACATTTATTCAGTGAAAAGTAGCATTATGTTTACAAACAGCACTAGAGCCAAGTGTGGCAGCATGCACCTATGCAGCTACTCAGGAGGCTGAAGTGGGAGGCTCACTGGAGCCCAGGGGTTTGAGGCCAGACTGGGCAATATAGTGAGACTCCCATCTCAGAAAAGAAAAAGAGTGCTAAAATATGAATCAAGGAATTTGAGTTGATGTTGAAATCATGAAACTAACTAATATTTGCCTTTGGGTAAACATAACTCTTTGACCTAATATTTTACATATATAAATTAAAAGTTCAGACTAAATGATATTAACATCCCTTCAAACTCTAAAGTTCCATTGCTCTGATTGGTAAGGAACAGTATGAATAAAAATTATTTCTTATTTGCTTTATTTAACAGTTCGTAAACCACAATGAAATGAATTTTCTCTCTGGAGGATTGATCTAGGTGATACAATTTGTCAATATACCTCCTTAATTACCCTATTTCTTAAAGGTATGATTAACCAAGTCCATTCATTAAGAATTCAAGAAGTTCGGCGCCTATAGCTCAACCGGCTAAGGCGCCAGCCACATACACCTAAGGTGGTGGGTTCGAATCCCCAGCCCGGGCCCGCCAAACAACAATGACAGCTGCAACCAAAAAACAGCCGGGCGTTGTGGCGGGCACCTGTGGTCCCAGCTACTTGGGAGGCGCAGGCAGGAGACTCGCTTGAGCCCAGGAGTTGGAGGTTGCTGTGAGCTATAATGCCATGGCACTCTACCCAGGGGGACAGCTTGAGGCTCTGTCTCAAAAAAAAAAAAAAAAAAGAATTCAAGAAGTATAACAAAGTCAGCAGAACTTGCCATTTGGGTTTAAAGAGATATTAGAAAGCTCTTTCTCATTTTTGACTTTGGCATTCTCTGAAAGGAATTTGGCTACTGCCCAGTTTAATTTACGTAACCCTTTGTTGCTTATGTTTAACATAATTGCAAACATGACATGCCTTTATAACTAAAACCTAAGCATCAATGGTCTACTTTTTCATTTTATCAAGCCTAGCTATGTGAGGAAAGGAAGCCCACCATGGATTTTGGTAAATAAATAAATAGGTGCATTCACAGTACAATTACAGTAGAAATCATTAGCTCATAGGGTTCTAGACTGATGATATTTGTAAATCATAAGAAAGATTTCATCCCCAACACAAGCCTTATCACATGACATGTTTTCAAGCCTCAAATATCCACCAAATATTATTTCATTCTCAGAACTATAACCTTCGTAAGCCAATACTAGAAGGGTTTGACAACTAAAACAAAGACGGGATGAGTAGCTGAATGCTTTTGAAATTAAACAGTGAAGACTTCTTAAAATTAACCTCTGCTGAAATATCCTCTGCAAGTCCTCAAACTTAATATTTTGCAAGAATTAATGGTTTGAAAATTCTTAACTGATTTACATAAGATGATTCAGTGGTTTTCTCTCTTGTCCACCCTCAATTTCTTTTCTGACCACATTTATAACAGCACCAGTTTATCTTCTGCTTATTCTAAAGATAAAATAATGTGCTTTAATATACTAAATTTTACACTGTTTAAATCCATTCACTTTATTTCCACGGTACTTTATTTTCAGACGTGTTCACGGTGCTAGTCACAAATTTAAGAAACAATTTGTCCAATCAGTGGACAATACTCATGCAAAGATGAAACAATATTGAGTCCAAAGCTGATATCTCAAAATCCAAATGAGAAAACAATGTCGTCTGGTAATGAGAGTGAAACACAGAAAGCATCCTTTAAAAAAGACGATTCAAATAAAAGTGCGCTCACATTTCACGGGTCTACGGAGCATTGCTGGGCATGTTCTTGGGTCTTGAAACAAAGATAGTCCATTTTCATTCCTGAGAGTACACAGACCATAACAGGGAGAGGGTGATTTGGGAAAAGGTGAGAAGACAGGATTCCACATGAGGGTCTCTCTTTATTTCATTCTTGCTTCCCTCACTCTTCCTTCAATTGTTTATTCAACATAAATCAAATAAACATATGTACACCATGGAATACTATTCAGCCATTAAAAAAGATAGAGACTTTACATCTTTTGTATTAACTTGGGTGGAGTTGGAACATATTCTTCTTAGTAAAGTATCACAAGAATGGAGAAGCAAGAATCCAATGTACTCATTCTGATATTAAGCCTGTAGACAATCTAATACCTACCCTCACAAGAGAAACCTCAAATCAACTCAAGGTGGGGGCTGGGGAATAAAGGAGTGGGGAGAGGAGAGGAGGGAGGGGGTTGGGAGGTTTGCTGTATGGCACAACTCTTAGGGGTGGGACATAATTATAAGAGGGACTTTACCTAACCAATGCAATCAGTGTAACCAAATTCTTCATACCCTCAATGAACCCTAATCAATAAAATGAAAATGTAAAAAAATAAAAAAGAAATTGAATAAACACTATTCCTAAGGCTTACATTTCCATTTTACACACACACACATGCACATACAAGGTGGCCATAATGTCTGCATGCAATTTGAAATTGCTCACTATTTTAAATTGCATGTGAATCTATGGCCACCCCTGTGTATGCGTAGATACAGCATATGTGCAAATGCATATTTCCATTTCAGAATTGAAATTATTCCCTGTTAAAACTGTTCAATTCAGTTGGAGATATTTCTATTGAGTGTCTGTGAAATACTGAAAGAAGGAGTTCCAATTGAAACCACTGAACTTGTCTCCCTCATCTTCTCCATTGTTTTGATACTCTCTGATCATGAAAATTCTCTTTATTATGACTTCTATCACAGCACACAGTTGCTCCTGATTCTTCTCTTAGCTATCTGTCCATTGAGCCTATTTCTACCCAAGAATCTTCTTAATCCATCTCCATGTCTAAATGTTAAGTGTCTCAGAATTATACCATCACTGCTGTTTTCAAAACCCCAAAGCAACTTATTTAATAAGCAATTGTGAGCACCTATTTTGTGCAAGACACTATGCTAGGAAGTGTTATAGCTCTTGTAGAATGTGTCTAGCAGGTTTTCCAGTCCTCACTGGAAGACTCGCTACACACACAAAATGATACTATGCTAGGTATGGGGTGTGAAAGGTGAACATCTATTGCACTCCTAATAGGTACCCAATATTCGGTATACCACATGACTGTCACAACTCTATCAAGTGGATACTATTATTATTCCCACTTTACCAGTGGAAGAACCACAGCCTAATAAATCTGCCTATTTTTAAACAAGTATAGACATGACCCCAGTCTAACCAAGAGCCAAGTGTAAGGTCTTCATCATTACCACCATTACAAACAAATAAGTATATGAAGATATAAGAATGGTTGACCCCTAAAGAGATAAAATTATGGTTTATATTTCATCAGATTAAATTTATAGAAACTTTATAAACAGCTCTCCCCTTTTAAGCTTTGAAAGTTCACAAAGAATATTTTAAGTTCCAACATTAACAGATTATTTCATTAAATTTCAGTATTAACAAATATGTCACTTCAAAAACATAGCCTGGATTTAGAGTCAAATCTGATAAAATAATGTAACTTTTTGGAGGTCACTACATTGTAGGATGCTAGTACAAATATCTAGAAGCTGAACTGCAGAATACTTATCAAGATGCAACTTCTATTAAAACATAAAAGTGTATTTCAACGTACAGCTGCATATGTAAGTTGTCTACGTAACATGTGTAGTAAATGTTGATCAAATGAGTCAATGTAGAGACAGAACACAGGGGATTTTCTGAGCATTTTTTGTCTATCTTCCACAATATCCAGAGACGACAGTATGGACTATGTCACATAAAAATTATATTTAGAGAAACTTCTTCCTCGAGACTCTTAATACCTGATACACAGGTTTCTTTAACTTAAGGATGTCCAACCTTTTTATTCTCTGCTATACATTAGAAAAATAAGTGTTGTCTTGAGTCAAGCATTAAATATACAAACACTAACAAGGAAAGGTGATTAACAAAAAAGAAGTTCCATGTATATTTTTTGTGATATCTGACATCAGAGATAAGCAAAATATGTCATCACAAAATCCCTATGCAGCCCACAGGCTGTAGGTTGGACACCCCTAATCTAATTCAAAGATCTGCTTTCTCCCACCCACTAAGGCATGAAGACATGCTGTGTTTAAATAAGTCATCACTGATTCTCTTTTACATTTTGCAATTCTTGTTACCTGAAAGGAACACTAACAGCATTTTTAAAAATCAAGACATTCCAAGGAAAATTGAGAATAAATAAAGCACGAGTTTTAGTTTCTATCTTGCTATTACATTTGTCTAAGTCAAAGAGCTCCCTGGTTATGAAATGCAAATAATAGCTAAAACATTCTGCTAAACCAAAGTCTTAATGCAAAATGGATACACATAGCACTTTAGTGTTCTAGTTTATAGCTAATAGCACTGGCATTTCACAGACATGAAAACAAACTAAGTACTATAATTTTATGAAACTAAGCAAAATGCACAAAAGTAGATAATGGTAGCATTCACTAGTATTTGAGAATAAGGAAATCAGTATCAGGGAGCCTAACAATCATGGTAGAAGTCTTATACTCTTTGAAGTATTAGTTAAATGTTTTTGTATTGTTTTCATATTAACGAGCTGTCATAATTATCTGTGTGTGATACCAGATTAATGTCTGAATAAAAACATCAAACTGATTAGAAAATGCTGAGACTGTAATTAAACTGAACTAATCCAAAATAAACACAACAGTTTAATGCCATTAATATTCCAGCTCCTTAAACAGTTGTGGTACCTAACATAAAAGGATTACACATTTTAAGGAAACTGTATTAATCACATAGCTGAAAAGTAAATTAGAAAATAAATCTCCAAAGTCTTATTGAACTAATGTGAGGATCCTATTTCTTATTGCCCTAACTTTCCACATCTCTAAATTTCACTTTCTTGTGGGGAGGAAGAAGGAAGAAACTGGTTCAAAACTCACCTCTGAAAGTTTATGAGTTTGAATGGCTTTTAAACAAAAAACTAAAGACCACACCAAAGGCTCTTGAAAGGAAATGTAAACAATTCTTGAAAATCTTCAAAAGTTTTCCCCTTTTCCATGGCCAGTCCTTTAATATCAGTAAAACAATCATTCCAAAGATTCTTGCTTTGCTCTGCCTTAGGTAATCTTTTTGACAAAGAAATGAATTTTCTATCAGCAAAGGAGGTAAAATATAGGCTGTATCGTATTTTGCTGTGTATAATGTATACTATTTTGCCCAAATTTTTGAGGGGACAATAAGGAGGACCAGAGAAGCTTCTGACAAGCACATCTATCAGGGGAGGGGGCAGCGACAGGGAGGGCAAGGTGCGTGATGCCCACAGGCTGAGAGGCCTCAGAGCTCTCACCTCACCGGGCACACGCATGGACATCTTGGCCATGCCCCCTTATGTGGTGGGGAGAGAAGGACTCCCAGGAGAGAAGGAAGGGACAGCCTTCACAGAGCAGGTGGCTGTGGGAGGGCAGCACGATCTTCACTTTTCCATGGAGAGCTTTAGCCCACCCCAGATGTGTCTCTCCTGGCCAAAAGCCAGATGCTTTCTTGAGGGACGTTTTCTTGAAAGTTTATGCCAAAAGTGTGGTGTGCCTTCTACAGAGGAGCACATTATACACAGCAAAGTGATACTTAATACTTGAGAAAAAAGTGCTGTAGCTTTTGATCATAAAAGGTTGTTATTAAGAAGTATCCAGAAAGCTCCTGAATCTGCTTGTATTCCACCAATAAATGATGTTCTTTGGCACCTGTTAGCAAACAGGCATGGGGTTAGATCCAGAAGGTACGAGATGGAGACGTGAGGGCCTTTCCTGCCAGAAGTCCCCATCCATCATCAGTAAACACTGTAGTATTCACATTTCAACACGTAGCAATATCTTCATATTGTTCACCCCCAACAAAATTCACATTTGTTAATATTATAAAAGCCAAGTCATAAGAAAATTTACACAGCTGTCCACATGAGCTAAGTTTTCAAATGTTCATACCCATGAGGGGGTATATGGACACAAAACATAGAACTAGGTCTGAACTTAAGGAAAAGAAAAAAATACGTATATAAAATTTGTTGACTTGGGTGGTTCCCTGCCCTTGGGTCTCTTTGGATATCTAACACTAAAGTTTCCTACCTGACCTACTTTCCTCTAGCACACTGGCACTGTCCTCTGACTGAGTGTGCTTCTGTTTGGGTGAGATTTTTGCTGTTTTTAGGGTGCTGACCTTTCGGTAGCTGTATCCTGCCCTTCCTTGTTGACCTATTTGCTGCCCTAGAACTCCCTCATGTTGCCTTCCAATTTTTTCTTCCCTATATTATTCTATAAAACATCTTCCATTCCTCTCGTGCCACTACTCTCACTTAACTCTGAAAATTTTCCCTAATTCTTCATCATACTGACAGGTGAGAGTTTGCAACAAAAGGTTCAGAAAGATATCAGCACACTCTTTAAAACGTTAAGTAATTTCTCTCACTCTTGTCAAGTCGAGAGGAATATTCAAGCCAGGTCTTTCCAGGACAGGAGCTTCCTCTTGAGAGTACATTAGGCTTTTTTGGAAACTCCCTTAAAATATTTGGGTCACACAGTATGCACTAAATTGTGTCCTAGGGGCATATAAGGTATGGAGCATCCTCCAGAGGAATTCATCTTATTCCTAGGGGATAGTGATTTTTTAAAATCCCAAATAAAATGTGATTTGCAATGAATTAATTGGAGGATAACTTCCTCAGTTCTTTATATGGAATTTGGAGAAAAGGTTGAATGTTAAAACGTATGGCCTTTCAGAGATGTTTTATAATTACAACTCCTCTCATAAGAACAACAGATGCAGAAAGAAATCACTATTCTACACAAACAGTTCATTTTTAAATAAATCAATTAGAAGACGTTACTGAAGACAAATAAAAATATCGAGACAGTTCTCATTTATATTCAAAGCTAAGGATTAAGGAGAACAACCCAATTACTCATCCAATCTGCCCATTTAAGTACCTGTCAACTAAAGGGATTAATATGCCTTATGTTTATGGAATTGGGGGCAGCTCTGCCACAGTCTTTGCCTGAGAACCATTAACAAACACATTTCCTAAGTATGTAGTAACATTTCTTAGCTGTCACTACTGTAATGACCCTGATACAAGCTACTGAAAGCATTAAAATTTCACAGCTATAGTATGTATTGTATGTAGAAGGTGAAGGCTTCCACCCCACTCACAGAAAAAAAAGATAGTTGTTCTCTCAAAAAAAAAAAAAGAAGAAGAAGAAGAAAAAGAAAAAATACCAGTCACTTCAAATACCTAATTCATAAAAGCTAATTATTCTCACAGGGATTTTTTTTTTCTTTCTTGGAGAGATAAATTAAAACAAGTTTAGGAAGGAAATGATTAAGTCACAAAAGTGTAAAAATGTAGAGAACTACATAATGTAGACTCTGAGTTACTAGAGATACCATATGCGGCATCTGCAAATGATTATCACTCTCAGATGGTAGCAACACCTGCTTTGGCTCTGGTCTTGGTGTGAAACTCTGAAACAAAGGTATTGATACTTTCCCAGAGTCTAGTTGAGGATAAGTAAACCATTTTGGCAGTGACTTCCTCCCACTGACAAATGGAATAAATGCATAATAAATGTGCTGCACGTGTACAAATAATTTGATTGTTACATAAGTATTCAAATCATCACACAAAAATAATCAATAGTAAAAACAAACAAACCAATTGGAAATTGACAAAAGACTTGAACAGACACTTCACAAAGGTACAGGTATACACAGTATACACGGCCAATAAGCTCATGAAAAGAAGCCCCACCCCCATCATTAGTTAACACGAAAATGGAAATGAAAACTACAATGGGATCTTTTTCGTGCCCACATGCATGACTAAAACTACAAGGACTGGTAAGCAACTGGAAATGTCATATTAGAATGAGAACATAGAAACGGTGAAACCATTTTGGAAACTGCTAGGCTATTTCTTTAAAGGCTATTAGGTATCTACCCTGCATGTTACCCAGTGAAAGGAAAACACATATCCACAAATGGGGTGTATAAGGATGTCTTGCAACTTTATTCATAAAAGCTCCCAAACTTGAAACAACCTACATATTCATCAATAGGAGAATGGATAAAGGAATTTTGTATTCATGTAACAGACTATCATTCAAGAACAAAAAAGAAATTGAGCTACTGACATACACAACAACATGGGTATATGTCAAAAATATGTTGCAGAAAAGATATGAGGCACAAAAGAGTATGTACTCTATGATTCCATTCATCTAAAATTCTATCAAAGGCGAAACTAATCTTTGGTGGTAGAAGTAAGAAAAATGGTTTTCTCCAGAGGACAGGGATTAACTGCAAAGGGACGCAAAGGACTTTCTGAGGTTCTGTTTCATGATTGCAATGTGGATTACACGGATATATACAGTTATCAAAAGCCATCAAGCAGCATGCTTAAAATTAAATTATACCACAATAGAATACAAACCTAAAACTGATCAGCCATGTCAATATGAACCACTCCAAAGCATTTAAGGATAATAATTAAAACTTACATAGTATTCACTATGCAACAGACTGTCCTGAGGCCACATATTATCTCACTTAATCATCATAACAATGTCATGAGTTAAGGGTCCTTGCCATTCCCATTTTATAGATGAGAATCTGAGCAGCTAAATAACTTGACTCAAGATCTCCTAGCTTGTATATCATCTATATAGACCACCAATAAGTCAACATTGCTTACATCAACTTTAAAGAGTCCTAAGTAGTTCAGAGTTCAGGTTAATAAACTCTTTAATTTGCAGTCTACTAAATTAAGATTGCCTGAGGGTAAATGATGAATGAATTCATTATAAAGTATTTCTGGTTCGTGAATGCGTATGCTTGTGACAAATATGACACTCAATAAATAAAGCTATATGAAACTGAGAAAGGGGAGTTTACTGAGATTTAGCTTCCAGACTGTCGAGGCAGGACAGATGGGCAGAGCTCCGGCCGACTTATCAGCCTACTAACGGTCATCCATTTCAGGTCCTGACACAGCTGACATTTTGAATGGTGACTTGGATGATGGGAAAACAAAGAATGTTTTATTAAGTCTTTATTGACATCCAACTTGGAAGGCTTAGAGGGTCTGACACAGTTTCAAATGACCCCTATGAGTAGGAGTTAAAAATAGAATGATGTTCAATAGTAACAAAGATAGGTCTTTTCAGTTAGGGAAAGAGGAAAAAAAAAGCTGTAAGGCACAAAAGACAAGGAAAGTCTTTTGTTAAAAGAGTTCAAAGACACCCAATATAAGGAAGACGCAGCCTCTTCTAGACCCTCCCTGTCTCCGCACCACTTTAATTACATGTACTTTAATGTCTTCTCAATATTCTTGCAAATAAACATTGTCGTCTCCCTCCGCCCGCGAAAGGAGAGACACCGAGGAGAACTTCCAGAGACACCTTTATTATTATTCTTCTTCTTTCTTATTCCCTTTATTATTATTCTTCTTCTTTCTTATTCATCCCTCTTCTACTTCACAGAGCG
>CAUYTI010105287.1:0-21726 GCA_963575145.1 Galago senegalensis | reverse complement strand
CCTTGGATTTATAGCTTGCTGGACTTCTTTCTGGGCTCAGCTCCCCGTCTTTGGCTTCATAGATTCTGATTCCAACCAGTTTTTCTTCCTTTGCTCAGGAGCCTCTGACCAGGGTTGCTACCAGTCGGCCATCTTCCCAGATTCTGGCTCTCTTCTTAAAAATGTGTGGACTATGTGTGTTAGGGTTTATTTCTGGCTCTTGATTATATTTCATTGATTTGTATGTCTATTCTTATGCCAGTACCATACCATTTTGATAACTATAGTTTTGTAGTAAGTTTTGAAACCAGAAAGTGTGAGTCTTCCAACTTTGTTGTTTTTTCTTCATGATTGTTTGACTATTTAGGGTCCCTTGAACTTTCATATTAAATTTAGGATTGTTTTTTTTTCTCTGAAAAAGATGGTTTTGGTATTGTGACAGGGATTTCTTTGAATCTGTAGATTTCTGTGGGTAGTATTGTCATTTTAACAATATAAAGTCTTCTAGTCTATGAGTACAAAATGTCTTTCCTCTCAGGTATATCTTATTTAATTTCTTTTAGAATTGTTTTGTAGTTTTCAGTGTATAAGTTTTGTGCTATCCTGGTTAAATTTATTCCTATTTTTTTCTTTTTTAGTCTATTATAAATGGAATTCTATCAAAACCAAGGTGAATGACTGTGTTGATATCTCAGGGATCCTTCAGTCTGAGCAAAATTCATAAGATAGAAATTTTGGAGAATGGCTGCTTCCTGCTCTCAGAGAATGTGGGGTGTTATTCCCACTATGTACAGGTGGTCAGAAATGAGTGATTTAAGCTGGTATGTATACATTGTTCTTTTATTGAAGATCAATGTGATTAACCTCTTCCTTAAGGAAGTTTTATCAGGGTTCATCCCTGGTTGTTTGAAGAGTCCAATTAGGTCAGTGTCCAAGAGAGTTGATTTTTGTTGTTTATTTTTTTAGTTTTACTGTTTTTTCTACTTTTTTGTGCTTGTTATTAGTTTTGTTTTTCCCCAAAGGAAGGAACAACTCATAGAGCTTTGTATTGTGCCTTTGTGTGTCACTTTTATTGTTGGGATTTGAGAGTTCCTTATGTATTCAGTACACAAGTCCTTTATAAGACATATGCTTTGCAAAATTTTCTTTCATCCTGTCTTGTGTTTTTATTGTCTGAACAGTGTCCATCAAAGAGCAGTTTAAATTAATCAGTTTCTTATTTTGTAATTATGCTTTCAATGTCTTCCTGAGAAATTGTTGCCTAACCCAGAGTCATGATAGTTTTCTCTGATGATGTCTCTGAAAGTTTTATAGTTGTAGTTTACAGTTAGACTCATTAACCATTTTGAATTTTCTTTTTAAAACAATATGTTATGGATGTATATACTTTTTAAAAAGTGTGGATAACCATTTTATTCCAGCACCATTTGCTGAATAGACAGTCCTTTTCCCATTTCATTGTTCTTTCATCTTTGTGAAAAATCATCTTGTTTATTGTCCAAACAGGTTCATGTGCCTGCTGCTTATAAGGAAGCCATTACCTAGAGATAGTAGGTTTACAATAGAAAAAGAATTTATTCTTACCTAGTTAAGTATGGAGAGGGAAGGGACTTCTCAAATCCACCTTTTTAAGAATTGGGGAGACAGATTTTTTTTTGTTTGTTTGTTTTTTGAGACAGAGTCTCAAGCTGTTGCCGTGGGTAGAGTGCGTGGTGTCACAGCTCACAGCAACCTCAAACTCTTGGGCTTAAGTGATTCTCTTGCGTCAGCCTCCCAAGTAGCTGGGATGACAGGAGACTGCCACAATGCCTCACGGTTTTTTGGTTGTAGTTATCATTGTTGCTCAGCAGGCCTGGGCTGGATTTGCACCTGCCATCTCCAGTGTATGTGGCTGGCGCCCTAGCTGCTGAGCTACAGGTGCTGAGCTGGGAGACAGGTTTTTTTTTTTTTTAAATTAAATGACAGCTGTGTACATCAATACAATCATGGGGTACAGTGTGGTATTTCCATATACAATTTGAAATACTCTCATCAAACTGGTTAACATAGCCTTTATGTCATTTTCTTATTGTGTTAAGACGTTCATACTCTACTCTTAGAAAGATTCACTTGTACCCTTGTAAGATAAACCATAGAAGTGATTCCTCCATGATCCCTCCAATCACCCTCCCTTCATCCATTCCCCTTCCCCTACCCCACCATATTCTGAGGCTATAATTAGTTTATAGCTTTCATATAAAAGCTATAAATTAGTTTCATAATAGGGCTGTGTACATTGGATACTTTTTCTTCCATTCTTGTGATACTTTGCTAACAAGAACATGTTCCAGCTCCATCCATGTAAATATGAAGGACATAAAGTCTCCATCTTTTTTATGGCTGCATAGTATTCCATGGTGTACATATACCACAATTTATTGATCCATTTGTGAGTCGATGGGCACTTGGGTTTCTTCCATGACCTAGCAATTATGAATTGGGTTGCAATAAACATTCTGATACAAATATTTTTATTGCAATGTGGTTTTTGGTCTTCTGGATATATACCTAATAAAGGAATTGCATGATCAAATGGCAGGTCTATCTTTAGTTGTCTCAGTGTTCTCCAGACGTCTTTCCAAAAGGAACGTATTAGTTTGCATTCCCACAAGCAGTGTAGAAGTGTTCCCTTTTCTCCACATCCACACCAGGATGTCTGGTTTTGGGATTTTGTGATGTGGGCTAATCTAACTGGAGTTAGATGATATCTCAAAGTAGTTTTGATTTGCATTTCTCTGATGATTAAATATGGTGAGCATTTTTTTCATATGTCTGTAGGCTATGCGCCCGTCTTCTTCAGAGAAATTTCTCTTTAAGTCCCTGGCCCACCCTGAGATGGGATCACTTATTCTCTTCTTGCTATTATGTTTGAGTTCTCTAAGGATTCTGGTTATTAAACCTTTGTCAGAGACATACTCTGCAAATATCTTCTCCCATTCTGAGGGCTGTCTGCTTGCTTTACTTACTGTGTTCTTGGCTGTGCAGAAGCTCTTTAATTTGATCAGGTCCTAATAGTGTATTTTTGATGTTGCTTCAATTGCCTGGAGAGTCCTCCTCATAAAACTTTCACCCAGGCCAATTTCTTCAAGTGTTTTCCCTACACTTTCTTCTAGTATCTTTATAGTTTCATGTCTTCAATTTAAATCTTTAATCCAGTGAGAGTCTATCTTAGTTAATGGTGAGAAGTGTGGGTCCAGTTTCAGTCTTCTACAGGTTGTCAGCCAGGTCGCCCAGCATCATTTGTTAAATAGGGAATCCTTTCTCCACTCAATGTTTTTATTTGACTTGTCAAAGATTAGGTAACAGTAAGTAGTTGAATTCATCTGTTGGCTCTCTATTCTGTTCCATACATCTACCTCTCTGTTTTTGTGCCAGTATTATGCTCTTTTAATCACTATCGATTTATAGTATAATCTGAGGTCTGATAGCTTGATTCCTCCTGCTTTGTTTGTATTACTGAGTAATATCTTGGCTATTCGAGGTTTTTTCTGATTCCATATAAAATGAAGTATTTTTTTTGAGATCTTTAAAATATGGCAGTGGAGTTTAATAGGGATTGCATTAAATAATTGATTTAATAGGGATTGCATTAAAATTATATATTGCTTTGGGTAGCATGGACGTTTTAACAATGTTGATTTTTCCCAGCCATGAGCATGGCATATTTTTCCATTTGTTAACATTTTCAGCTATTTCTTTTCTTAGAGTTTCATAGTTCTCTTTTATAGAGATCTTTCACATCTTTTGTTAGATAAACTCCCAAATATTTCATCCTTTTTGGCACTAAGGTGAACGGAATAGAGCCTTTGACTGTTTTTTCAGCTTGGCTGCTGTTGGTATATATAAAGGCTACAGATTTATGAATGTTGATTTTGCAACCTGAGATGCTGCTATATTCCTTGATCACTTCTAGGAGTATTGTAGTCAAATCCCTGGTGTTTTCCAGATATACAGTCATATCATCTGCTAAAACTGAAAGTTTAATCTCTTGTGACCCTATATGGATGCCCTTAATCACCTTTTCTTCCCTAATTGTGATGGCTAAAACTTTCATTATGATGTTAAAGAGCAGTGGAGATGATGGGAAACATTGCCTGGTTCCTGATCTGAGTGGAAATGATTTCAGTTTGACTCCATTCAATAAGATATTGACTATGGGTTTGCTGTAGATGGCCTCTATCGGTTTAAGAAATGTCCCTTCTATACCAGTTTTCTTAAGTGTTCTGGTCATGAAGGGATGCTGGATATTATCAAAAGCTTTTTCTGCATCAATTGAGAGAATCATGTGGTCTTTGTTTTTTAATTTGTTTATGTGGTGAATTATATTTATAGATTTATATATGTTGAACCATCCTTGAGATCCTGGGATAAAACCCACTTGTTTGTGGTGTATGATTTGTTTGATGTGTTGCTGGATTCTGTTGGTTAGGATCTTGTTGAATATTTTTGCATCAATATTCATTAGTGATATTGGTCTATAATTTTCTTTTCTTGTTGAGTCTTTTCCTAGTTTGAGTATCAAGGTGATGTTTGCTTCATAGAATGTGTTGGGTAGCATTCTGTCTTTTTCTATATTTTGGAAGGAGTTGAGTAATATAGGTACTAGTTCCTCTTTAAAGGTTTGGTAGAATTCTGATGTGAAGCCATCTGGTCCTGGACTTTTCTATTTAGGGAAATTTGTATAGTTGATGCTATTTCAGAACTTGATATAGGCCTGTTTAACATTTCCATTTCATTCTGGATAAGTCTTGGAAGGTGGTGTGCTTTCAGGTATTGGTCGATTTCCTTCAGATTTTCATATTTCTGGGAATAAAATTTCTTGTAATATTCATTAAGGATTTTTTGAATTTCTAAGGGATTTGTTATTTCATCTTTACCATTTCAAATGGATCAGATTAGAGATTTTAGTCTTTTTGCTTTGGTTAGGTTAGCCAAGGTTTATCTATTTTATTGACCTTTTCAAAAACCCAACTTTTTGATTTATTGATCTGTTGTATAATTATTTTGTTTTCAATTTCATTTAATTCTGCTCTAATTTTGGTTATTTCTTTTGTTCTGCTAGTTTGGGATTGGAATATTCTTCCTTTTCTAGTTGCTTGAGATGTCTCATTAAGTTGTTAACTTCCTCTCTTTCTGTTTTCTTGAGTAAGGCTTGCAATGGTATAAATTTCCCTTTTAGGACTCCCTTTATAGTATCCAAGAGGTTCTGATAACTCATGTCTTCATTATCATTTTGTTCTAAAAATTTGGTAATTTCCTTCTTGATCTCATCTCTGACCCACCTATCATTCAGCATAAGGTTATTTAGCTTCCATGTTTTTGTATGAGACTGAAAATTCCTTTTGTTACTGAGTTCAACTTTTATTTCATGATGGTCCGAGAAGATGCATGGAATAATTTCTATTCTTTTAAATTTGCTGATGTTAGACTTATGACCTAAGATGCGATCAATTTTGGCATGTTCCATGAACTGATGAGAAAAATGTGTATTCAGTTTTGTTGGGATGAAATGTTCTGTAGATTTCTGTTCGGTCCAAAAGTAGAATAGTTAAATTTAAATCTAAAATTTCTTTGATAAGCTTCTTATTAGAGGATCTGTCCAACACTGCCAAAAGAGTGTTAAAATCTCCATCTGTGATGGAGCTGGGAAGATCAAGTTGCTGATGCCAGTTAGAGATTCTCTTATAAATTGAGGTGCATTCTGGTTGAGTGCATAGATATAGATAATTGAGATCACATCATATTGAGTAATTACCCTTAACAAATATAAAATGTCTATCCTTATCCTTCCTTACTCTTGTTGGTTGAAATCCAATTCTATCTGCAAATAAAATTGCAACACCTGCTTTTTTCTGCTTTCCATTAGCCTGGAATATAGATGACCATCCCTTTACCCTGAGTCTATATTTATTTTTTAAAGTAACATGAGGTTCTTGAATACAACAGCTGTCTGGTTTGAGTTTCTGTATTTAGTCAGCCAATCTGTGCCTCTTTAGCGGACAATTTGAGCCCGTCACATTGATTGAAATTATTGATAAGCCTGGTAAAATTTTGGGCATTGAGTTGCTCGAAAATTCCAGGAGATATTTTTAATCCTTTTGCCACTGTGGAAGTTGGAATTTGATCAAAAGTTTCTGAGTGAGTTTACTTTTGTGGTTGAGGATTGCACTGGTCATTATGGAGGATAGGTTTGAGAATTTCCTGGAGAGCTGGTTTTGTTATGGGAAATTTCTTCAGCATGTGAATGTTGTTAACGTATTTAATTTCTCCATCGTAGATGAAACTTAGATTAACCAGATAGAGGATTCTGGGTTGAAAGTTACTTTGTTTTAGGAGATTAAAAGTCAAGGACCATCCTCTTCTAGACTGAAAGGTTTCAGCAGAGAGATCTGCAGGCAGTCTAATATTCTTACCCTTGTAGGTTATAGTTTTCTTACATTGAGCTGCTTTTGGAATTTTCTCTTTTATATTAACTTTAGTGAATTTAATTATGATGTGCCTTGGGGATGTCTTATTCAGGTTGAGTCATGCTGGCATTCTGAAACTGTCTGCTATCTGAATTTCAGAATCCCTTGGCATATCTGGAAAGTTCTCTTTCATAATTCCATGAAGAAGAGCCTCTGTATTTTGTGAAGCAACTTCATCACCTTCAGGGATTCCTATAAGGTGAATGAATATTAGTTTTCTTTGAATTATCTGAGAGCTTTCTGAGAGAAAGATCCATTTTTGCTCTCCATTTCTTTTCATCTTTGAGCTCTTGGGCTCGTTGAAAGGCTTTGTCTTCAATGTCAGAGATCCTTTCTTCTGCCTGTTCCATTCTGTTATCGAGGGATTCTACTGTATTTTTCAGATCTTTGAGGGCTGCAGCCTCTTTTCTCAATGTTTCAAAATCTTTGGTCATTTTATCTTTGAAATCATTGAATTTTTGAGACATCTTTTGAATAATTTCTCGAGATATCTTTTGAATAATTTTTTCATCAAACTATGGTAATATTTTATTTATTTTTTAAAATTAAATCATAGTTGTGTACATTAATACTATCATGTGGTGTAGTGTGTTGTTTCCATATACAATTTGAAGTACTTTCATCAAATTGGCCAACTTAGCCTTCATGTCATTTTCTTAGTTGTTGTGTTAAGACATTTATAGTCCACACTTAGAAAGATTCACATGTACCATTATAGGATAAATCATAGGTGTGATCCCAGCAATCCTTCTCCCTCAACTCATCCTATTCCCTCCCCTCCCTTTCCCTCCCTCTCCCCTTTCCCAGTGTTCTTGGGCTAAAATTGAATTATAGCTTTCCTATGATAGCTAAAAATTAGTTTCATAACACGGTTGAGTACATTGGATACTTTTTCTCCCATTCTTGAGATAATTTGCTAAGAAGAATATTTTCCAGCTCCATCCATGTAAATATGAAAGAGGTAAAGTCTCCGTCTTTCTTAATGGCTGCATAATATTCCATGGTGTACATATACCACAATTTATTGATCTATTTGTGGATCGATGGGCCCGTGGGCTTCTTCTATGACCTAGCAATTACGAATTGGGCTGCAATGAACATTCTTGTACAAATATTTGTATTGTAGCATGATTTTTGTTCTTTTCAGTCTATACCTAGCAGAGGAATTATAGGATCAAATGGCAGATTTGTTTTTAGTTCTCTAAGTGTTCTCTAGATGACTTTCCAAAAGGGATGTATTAGTTTGCATTCCCACAAGCACTGTAGAAGTGTTCTCTTTTCTCCACAACCATGCCAGCATCTGTGATTTTTTGATATGGGCTAATCTTACTGGTGTTAGATGATATCTCAAAGTAGTTTTGATTTGCATTTCTCTTATGATTAAGGATGGTGAGCATTTTTTCATATATATGTAGGCCATGCATTTGTTTTCTTCAGAGAAATTTCTCTTCAAGTCTCTTGTCCACCCTGTGATGGGATCACTTGTTCTCTTGTTTCTAATACATTTGCGTTCTCGGTGGATTCTGGTTATTAAACCTTTGTTGGAGACATAACCAGAAAATATCTTTTCCCATTCTGAGAATTGTCTACTTGCTTTTCTTACTATGTCCTTGGCTGTGCAGAAACTTTTTTTTTTTTTTTTGAGACAGAGCCTCAAGCTGTCCCCCTGGGTAGAGTGCCGTGGCATTACAGCTCACAGTAACCTCCAACTTCTGGGCTCAAGCGAGTCTCTTCCCTCTGCCTCCCAAGTAGCTGGGACCACAGGCGCCCGCCACAACGCCTGGCCATTTTTTGGTTGCAGCCATCATTGTTGTTTGGTGGGCCGGGCTGGGGATTTGAACCCGCCACCTTAGGTGTATATGGCTGGCACCTTAGCCGCTTGAGCCACAGGCACCGAGCCAGAAACTTTTTAATTTAAGGAGATCCTAGTAGTATATTTTTGATGTTGCTGCAATTGCCTGGGAGGTCCTTCTCATAAAATATTTGCCCAGGCCAATTTCTTCAAGAGTTTTTCCTACACTTTCTTCTGGTGTTTTTATAGTTTCATTTTTTAAATTTAGATCTTTAATTTAGTGAGAGTCAATTTTAGTTAGTGGTGACAGGTGTGTGTCCAGTTTCAGTCTTCTACAGGTTGCCAGCCAGTTCGACTAGCACCATTTGTTAAATAGGGAATCTTTTCCTTACTTGATGTTGTTAATTGGCTTGTCAAAGATCACATAGTGGTAAGTAGCTCGGTTCATCTCTTGGTTCTCTATTCTGTTACATATGTGTACCTCTCTGTTTTTTTGCCAATACTGTGCTGTTTTGATCACTGTGGATTTATAGTGTAGTCTTATGTCTGGTAGCATGATTCCTCCTGCCTTGTTTTTGTTTCTGAATAATGTCTTGGCTGTTTGAGTTTTTTTCTGATTCCATATAAAACGAAGTATTATTTTTTCAAGGTCTTTAAAGTATGACAATGGAACTTTAATAGGGATTGCATTAAAATTATATATTATATTAGGTAGTATAGACATTTTAACAATGTTAATTCTTCCCAACCATGAGAATGGTATGTTTTTGCATTTGTTAACATTTTCAGCTATTTCTTTCCTCAGAGTTTCATAGTTCTCTTTATAGAGGTTTTTCATGTCCTTTGTTAGGTAAAGGCTACTGACTTATGGGTTTTGATTTTGTAACCTGAGAGGCTCCTGTATTCCTTGATCACTTCTAAGAGCTTTGTAATAGAGTCCCTGGTGTTTTCAGGTAATCATGTCATCTTCTGATCCTATGTGAATATTCTTGATTGCCTTTTCTTCCCTAATTGCAATGGCTAAAACTTCCATTACAATGTTGAAGAGCAATGGAGACAATGGGCAACCTTGCCTGGTTCTTGATCTGAGTGAAAATAATTTCAATTTAATTCCATTCAATACAATATTGGCTGTAGGTTTGCTGTAGATGGCCTCTATCATTTTGAGAAAAGTCCCTTTTATGCCAATTCTTTTAAGTGTTCTGATCATGAAGGGATGCTGGATATTATCAAAAACTTTTTCTGCATCAATTGAGAGAATCATATTGTCTTTGTTTTTTAATTTGTTTATGTGGTGAATCACGTTTATAGATTTGTCTATATTGAATAGCCTTGAAATCCTGGGTTAAAACCCACTTGGTCGTGGTATATAATTTGTTTGATGTGCTGCTGGATTTTGTTTTTTAGGATCTTGTTGAATATCTTCACATCAATATTCATTAGTGATATTGGTCTATAATTTTCTTTTCTTGTTGGATCTTTTCCTGGTTTGGGTATCAAGGTGATGTTTGCTTCATAGAATGTATTGGGTAGTGTTTCGTCTTTTTCTATATTTTGGAAAAGGTTAAGAAGTATAGGTATTAGTTCCTATTTAAAAGCTTAGTAGAATTCTGAGGTTAAGCCATCTGGTCCTGGGCTTTTCTTTTTAGGGAGATTTTGTATAGTTGATGCTATTTCAGAACTTGATATAGGCCTGTTTAACATTTCCATTTCATTCTGACTAAGTCTTGGAAGGTGGCGTGCTTGCCAGTAGTGGTCGATTGCCTTCAGATTTTCATATTTCTGAGTGTAAAGTTTCTTGTAGTATTCATGAAGGATTTCTTGAATTTCTGAGGGGTCTATTGTAATTTCGTCTTTACCATTTCTGATTGATGAAATTAGAGATTTTACTCTTTTTTTTCTTGGTTAGGTTGGCCAAGGGTTTATCAATTTTATTGAACTTTTCAAAAAACCAACTTTTTGATTTGTTAATCTATTGTATAATACTTTTGTTTTCAATTTAATTTAATTCTGTTCTAATTTTGTTTATTTATTTTTTTTTTCTGTGTTTGGTATTGGAGTGTTCTTCCTTTTCTAGTTGCTTGAGATCTTCCATTAAGTTGTTAACTTCCTCTCTTTCCGTTTTCTTGAGGAAGGCTTGCAGTGCAGAAAATTTCCTTCTTAGGACTGCCTTTGCAATATCCCAGGGTTTCTAGTAACTCATGTATTCATTATCATTTTGTTCTAAAAATTTGGTAATTTCCTTCTTCATCTTGTCTCTGACCCAACTATCATTGAGCATAAGATTATTTAGCTTCTATGTTTTTGTTTGGGTCTGTGGATTACTGTTGTTACCTGGCTTAACTTTTATTCCATGGTGGTCTTTGAAGATGCAAGGAATAATTTCTATTCTTTTAAATTTGCTGAGGTTAGATTTGTGACCTAAGATGTGGTCTATTTTGGAGGCTGTTCCATGGGCTGATGAAAAAAATGTGTATTCAGTTTTATTAGGGTGAAATGTTCTATAGAAGTTTGTTAAATTCAAATGCTTAATGGCTAAGTTTAAATCCAAAATTTTTTTGCTAAGCTTCTTGTTGGAGGATCTATCCAGCACTGCCAAAGGCGTATTAAAATCTCCAACCATGATGTAGCTGGGAGTAATCAGGTTGCTCATGTCTGTTAGAGTGTCTCGTATAAACTGAGGTGCATTTTGTGTTTGGGTGCATAAATATTGATAATTGAAATTTTATCATATTGAGTATTACCCTTAACAAATACAAAGTAACCATCCTTATCCTTGCTCAGTTCTGTTGGTTTAAAGCCTATTGTATCTGTGAATAAAATTGCAACACCTGCTTTTTTCTGTTTTTTATTAGCCTGGAATATAGATGATCTTCCCTTCATCTTGAGTCTATGCTTGTTTTTAAAATAAGGTGAGATTCTTGTATACAGCAGATATCTGGCCTGAGTTTTTGTATCTAGTCAGCCAGACTGTGCCTCTTTTGAGGGCAGTTTAAGCCATTCACATTGATTGAGAATATTGATAAGCCTTTACAATTTTCTGTATCGAGTTTTTCGAACGTTCAGTGGACATCTTTAATCCTTTTGCCACTGTGGAGATTGGAATTTGATCAAAATTTTCTGGGTGGGTTTATTTATGTGGTGGAGGATTCCGCTATCATTATGGAGGATAGGTCTTAGAATATCCTGGAGAGCTTATGGCAAATTTCTTCAACATGTTAATGTCATTAAAGTATTTAATTTCTCCATCATAAATGAAATTCAGTTTAGCTGGATATAGGATTCTGGTTTGAAAGTTGTTTTGTTTTAGGAGGTTGAAACCTCGAGGATAGGTCTTAGAATATCCTGGAAAGTTATGGCAAATTTCTTCAACATGTTAATGTCATTAAAGTATTTAATTTCTCCATCATAAATGAAACTCAGTTTAGCTGGATATAGGATTCTGGTGTGAAAGTTATTTCTTTTTAGGAGGTTGAAGGTCGATGACCACCCTCTTGTATCCTGAAAGATTTCGGCAGAAAGATCTGCAGTCATTCTAATATTCTTCCCCTTGTAGATTATAGTTTTCTTATGTTTGGCTGCTTTCAGAATTTTCTCTTTCATCTCAACTTTAGTGAAGTTGTGATGTGCCTGGGGAATGTCTTGTTTGGGTTGAGTCATGCTGGGGTTCTGAAACTGTCTCCTATCTTAATTTCAGAATCTCTTGGCATGTCTGGAAAGTTCCCTTTCATATTTTCATGAACTAGAGCCTCTGTGCTTTATGAAGTCACTTGGTTGCCTTCAGGGATTCCTATAAGGTGAATATTTGTTTTCTTCAAATTATCCCAGAGCTGTCTGAGCGTGTGATCCATTTTTGCTCTCCATTTGTCTTCATTTTTGCGTGCTCAGGCACGTTCAAAATGTTTGTCTTCAGTGTCTGAGGTCCTTTCTTCTGCCTGTTCCATTCTTTGACTGAGGGATTCAACCATACTTTTCAGATCTTTGAGGGCTGCAACCTCTTGCTTCAGTGTGTCATAGTCTTTGGTCATTTTATCTTTGAAGTCATTGAATTTTTCAGACAGCTGTTGAATAATTTGAAATTGTTATTCCCTCCTTTCCTCCATTTTGTTGATCTTATTTGCTATCAAGATGAACTTGATTTCTGACATCTCAGTCATCTGTTTATGGAAGGGATCTTCAAGTACATCTGCCCCAACCTTCCTTGGGGCGGTTGATGTACTCTGGTTGTTCTGGTTACCAGAGTTTTTCCACTGATTCCACCCCGTGTTGAATTTGCACCTTTTGGAGATAATCCCTAAAACCATTCTGCCAGTGGCTTCTTCTGGTTCTCTAGAGAGGCAGGGTGTGTCTACCTGGAAAAGCCTCAGGAGTGTAAGGCTTATTATTCCCAATGCTGCAGCTGTTGCTCTTCGCCTTTGGGCATCACTGCTCCAGTGTGGTTCCCTCTCAACTGGACGTCCTCTCACAGTTCTCAAACTGGTCCTGGAATGCCAGAGTCCCTGGAGGGTGGGGGAACAACCTTCAGGCAGCCGCACAGGGGTTGTGGTGGCTGGCTGGATCAGTCCTCTGAGCGTGCCACTGGGAAGCCCACAAGGAGTGGGGACAGCAACAGGCAGGCAGCTGCACATGGGATGCGCTAGCTGGATGGATGGATCAGTCCTCAGTGAGTGCCCCCAGGGAGACCCCAAGGAGTGGGGCTAGCAACTGGTGGATAGCTGTGTGGGGGATGCATTGGCTGAGTGGATGGGTCCTCAGTCTGCACCACCATGGAGACCCCAGCAAGCCCCCAGGTAGTGGGGACAGCAGCCGGGCAGGCGGTCTGGCATGGGATGTGCTGGCTGGTGGAACTCACTCCTGGGCACATGCCTGCGACCAGTCTCTGGGGAATGGGTGCAGCAGCCAGGTAGGCGGCTGTGCACAGGATACTCTAGGTGGCAGGATTCAGTCCTGGGCATGCGCCAGTGGTGAGCCCCCGGGGAACATGGACAGCACCTGGGGAGGCCACCAGGTGCTGGATGCACTGGCTGATGGGATTCAGTCCAGATCATGCTCTGTGGGGAGACCCCAGGGAGTGGGAACAGCAGCCAGGCAGGCGGCTGGGTGCTGGATGTGTTGGCTGGTGGGATTAAATCCAGGGCACGCACCAGCTATGAGCCCCCCCAACGTAATGGGGACAGCAGCTGGGCAGGCGGCCAGGCGTGGGATGCGCTGGCTGTTGGGACTCAGTCCTGGGTGCACACTAGTAGCAAGGCCCTGGAAAGTGGGGACAGCAGCCAGGCAGGCAACTGGGTGCAGGATGTGCTGGTTGGTGGGATAAGTCCGGGCAGAGCACACATGGTTCAAGCAATTCTCCCAGTGTAGGATTGGGACCTGGGCTTGGTCCCACAGGGGTGGGAGATGTTGATCTTGAGTCTCCTTTCACTGTCTCTCCAGGCAAGAGGGGAAGAGGGGACTGGAAATTCAAAATGGCAGTGGGAATGCCAGTTCCACTTTTCTGCCTGGGAGAGGGTGTTCGGGGTCTCAGCAGGGTCCCTCCAGGGGAGTAGACCCCACTGTCAGTAGCTTTCATCTGTGGCGTGAGATAATAGATACTAAGTTTATCAGTCGCCTGTCAGAGACTCAGAGGAGCGGTTGAAGAGAAAACAAAGGAAAAGCATAACTTTCTTGGGGGAGGGGATGGACACTTTTCCTTTGGGGTGTATTATATACCTGTAGATTGCTTTCTAGGAGTTGCCGCTTGCCTTAGCAGAGGTGTCCTACCAGTAACACTCTTTGCTCTCTGCTGGACTCCCAGTCTTTGACTTTGTTGGCTGTTTTCTGGACTTTTTACTTCTCTCTGGATGGGAGCATCTATTGGAGGATGGTACATGTTGGCTATCTTCTGAATAATTTCTTGAAATTCTAATTCCCTCCTTTCTTCCATTCTGTAATCTTATTTGCTATTCAAATTCTGAACTTAATTTTTGACATCTCAGTCATCTGCTTATGGATGGGGTCTTTAATTGCATCTGCCACACTTTTCTTTGGCGGGGTTGATCTACTTACCAGAGTTTTTCTGCTGATTCCTCCCCATGCTGAATTTACACTGTTTGGAGTCCTTGTCAGAACCATTCAGTCAGTGGCTGCCACCAGAGAAGGCGTTGACTTCTGGTTGCCCAGAGAGACAGGGCATGTCTCTCATCTTCTCCCAGTTCTCGGGTGCTGGGGCAACCAGGGGGCAGGGCAATGGCAGTGGATGTGCAGGAAAGTGTGCAGCTAGGCAACTGAGGGACAGGAGAATGGCAGTAGCTGGATCAGTCCTAGTTTGGCCCCACAGGGTGACCAGGGGCAGGGGAACGGTAGTGGTGGCTGGATCAGTCTTAGTTCAGCCCCACCAGGGCGACAGGGGGGTGGGCAGGGAAATGGCAGTGGCAGGACCAGTTCATGTTCAGCCCGCTGGGGCTACTGGGGGGCAGTGGAATGGCAGCAGCAGCACGGAGCACAGGAGCGGCCAAATCAGTTCTACTTCAGCCCCACCAGGGCGACTGGGGATCAGGGAAACAGCAGTGGCTGGATCAGTCCTTGTTCAGCCCCTCAGGGGCGACCGGAGGGCAGGGGAACCGCAGTGGCTGGGTCAGTGCTCATTCAGCCCTGCTGGGGCAACTGGGGGACAGGAGAATGGCAGTGGCCAGATCAGTCCTAGTTCAGCCCTGCTGCATGGGGAACGGCAGTGGCTGTGTAAGTCCTAGCTCGCCCCACCAGGCCTACTGGGGTGCAGGGGAACGGCAGTGGCCAGATCAGTCCTAGTTCAGCCTCATGGGGCAATGGGGCAGGGCAGGGGAATGGCTGTGGCTGTGCAGGAGTTTTAAAAGACATTTTGGTGGGTAGGTTAGGCAGTCATGATCTGCCAATTGGCTTATTTTAGGGTGGAACCATTAGTCCTTTGGTATGGGCTGCTGTCTGGGTAGGTCAGCCAATCAATCTACTGGAATGCAGTTCCCTGGGTAGGGCGCCCAAGACCAATCGAGTCAGTTCCTTGATCTGGGTTAATCAGTTACTGGAATGCAGGCTCTGGAAGATATCTGAAAAACTGGCCCCCGCCCCCACTGTTCCAAAGAGGTGATGTTCTATACAGATAAAGTTAAGAATAATTATAATAGACAAGTATGCGTGACTCCAGGATAAAGAAGCAAACCAGGGAACAGAGATTTTTATCAAGCAAATTAGAGGATAGTAGCTGATTATTATCATTATTTTAGCTAAGCCTGCTTCTTGGCAGAATTTTTGGGCCCTTACTCTAGTTGTTTCTTTGTACCCCTTCATCAATTTTTAAGGGTGGTTTCAATTTGCTTGTATATGTCTGAGTTCAATTTTGTACTTTTTAATTTTGTTCTCCTGATTATTAGTCTGCATTTAACCACATATTAGTCTTTAGGACTACACTATTTTGATTGTTGTAGTTTTGTAATAATTCTTGAAATGAGATAATGTCAGCCTGCAAACTTTTTTCTTCTTTTTTGGAGTTGTTTTGACTATTCTAGTCCTTTGTATTTCTGTTTAAATTTTAAAATAAGTTTGTTAGTTTCTGTAACTGGGGTTTTGATTGAGATTTCATTAAATCTATAGATGAATTTGGGAAAAATGGTCATATTAATAAATGGAATCTTTTGAAAATGAACAAGGTATATTCACTTATTTCTTTATTTCAGAAAGATTTTAGTTGTTAGTGTACAGATTTACCCATAACTATTTAGTATTTTCTTTTAAAAAAATATTTAGTATTTTTAAATATTATTTTAAATGATATTGTTTTTAAAGAATTTTCTATTTTCTGCTAGAATGTAGAAATATGGTTGATTTTTTTTTTTTTTGAGACAGAGCCTCAAGCTGTCCCCCTGGGTAGAGTGCCGTGGCATCTCAGCTCACAGCAACCTCCAACTCCTGGGCTCAAGCGAGTCTCCTGCCTCCACCTCCCAAGTAGCTGGGACCACAGGCGCCCACCACAACACCCGGCTATTTTTTGGTTGCAGCCGTCATTGTTGTTTGGCGGGTCCGGGCTGGGGACTCGAACCCGCCACCTTAGGTGTACGTGGCTGGTGCCTTAGCTGGTTGAGCTATAGGCGCCGAGCCTATTCCCACTTCTTGATGAACTATGTTTAGTCAAGGTCATATGTTCTTTTAATATATAGCCATAATTCTATTTTCTAAATATAACTTATGTTTTATAGCAATGTGACACTGATGTGCTTTTTCTCATGTTTTAGTTATCAATGTTAACTAAATTTATAAAGCAATAGGAAGCTTTCCTTATTCTGTGAGTCAATTTAGGTGACATAATTACTATTCTTTTTAGGCTTAAAACAACTCAGACACCCAAGCCTGGTACTTTTGAGACAAAGCTCTTTACTATATCTCCTTAAAACCCTCCACATGCGTGTATGGTTCTGTTTGCATTTTTCTACAGACCCCAAATTATCTTAATTTGAATATTAAATTTCACTTCATGTACCAGTTTTTTATTTTTCATTTTAAATGCTTTGAAAAATTGAGTCCAGGCACCCATATCTCCACTGATAAGTTATAAAGGCCGAGTGGACGCAGTAGCTCACACCTGTTATCCTAGCACTCTGGGAAGCTGAAGTAGGTGAACTGTTTGAGTTCAGGAGTTCAAGATCAGCCTGAGCAAGAGCGAGACCCCCATCTCTACTAAAGATAAACCAACTAGGTGGGTACTGTGGCAGATGCCTATAGTCCCACCTACTTGGGAAACTAAGGCAAGAAGATTACTTGAGCTCAAGAGTTTGAGGTTGCTGTAAGATATGACACTAGGACACTCTACCCAAGGTGACAAGAGACTGTTTTAAAAAAAAAAAAAAGTTACAAAGATAGGAAAGGACAAATTAAAACTATCATTCAATTATTTCTACACAATTATAGAATGAGAAAGTTGCTGGATACATAAGTAAATCAACTTTATTTCTTTACAAATAAAATTATTTTAAAAAGGTAACCATTTATGATAGTGTTTAAAAAAGAAATAAATCATCAACAAGATATGTAAAGAGAACTAAGATGTTAACAATTTAAAAGAGATGTCTATCACTCATGAATTAAAAGACTTAACAGGGTAAAGATGTCAATTCTCCAAGCTGATCTACAGATGAAATCCTTGCAGATTACTTGTAGAGCTTTGAGACAAACTAATTCTAAAAGTTTTATATATAAGTGGTAAAAGCCAAAAAAACCCCAAGATTCCCTGGAGGAAAGAAATTTGAGAGATGGAAGAGAGATATCAAAAATTTAGAAGGCTACAGTACACAGAACAGTTATGACAGAGATAGGCAAAAACACCAATGGAAGCAAATAAAAAGCAGTTTGGAAGTATCTTGTGAGTGAACAACCAGTACTTCTATTCCTAGGTAGAAATTCTAACAAGATTCTTTAGCACATGCGTCAGGACACACAGAGAAGGTTCAAAACAGCACTGTTCAAAACAAGACATAAAACAGCCCAGGTATTTATGAATCATGGATTAGATATATTGTGGCATGTTAGTATTAATAAAATGGATAATAGTGAAAAGGAATAAAATAGAGCTGGATGCACCAGAGAATCAATGTTGAGAAAAAGTAGAATTCCATTGTATAAAATTCAACTATAGACAAAATATTATTTAAAGAAATATACATAAGTAGCATAACAAGACAAGACAAGAAATTATCATAAAAGTCCAAATAAGTGGTTTACCTCTTAGGGAGGGAGAAGAAGATGTACTCTGATAGGGGCACACAGGAAGCTTTAAAAAGGTACTAGTATCATTCTATTTCTTAACCTTGGTGGAATTACATAGGTGTTTGCTTTATTATTTCAGTTGCACATTCACATTTCGTAGATTTGTCTATATATTTCACAGCACTTTTTAAAGACCACTTTTAAAGTTGCAATATTAATAGCCCAGTATTTATGTCCAAATGACAAATGATGTTGAACTTATTCACAACATCCTAAGGAGAACAGATATCTGTATTCTCATAACTAGCAAGTCTGAAGATGATAACATACCTTATATAGTCCAAAGCCAGGATCAATAAGACAGGCACGAGCTGATGTTGATGGCTGAGTGGAAGGTCCCACCCTTGGAGTTTTCTTTACTTTAGGTGGACTAATAGAACAGGGTTTGGCCTCTTTATCAGTCTGTGTAGATGTGCTAGGAAGATGATCAGGGTCTGGGCGAACTAGTAGTTGAATTATATCATTTAGTCCAACATCATAGTCAAATAAAGTATATCCATTTTCCAACTAGAAAAAAAAAAAGAAAAAGATATTGAAATGGTTCTCTCATACCATATTTTTCTACATCTTTAGGCTGCTCTAGCCAAACTATTAAAATTCATAGCACTGCATTCAGTGATTCTGAAACCATTCTTATTACTTCATGAACTCTGATGTCAGCATCTTCTCTAGACCCCAATAAATTAAGAATCACTCTGTATTCTGTATTTGGTTAAGAATTCTTAACTAGCCATCAAAACCAAAAATGTATCACTGCTACTATGACCTAATGACTTAGGCAAAAAACCCTATAAACTAGATTTAATAACTCACCAAGTTCTAATGAACAGTGCCTGAATCTACTGAAAGAAAAAAGGGAAACTTTTAAAGCAAGTCGTTTCATGACCTTGTATTCATAAAGGCATTAAGTCAAGCATTTTATCTTTCTGAAGAACTGTCAGTAATAATTTCAAGACAAGCAAAAAGAAAAGGAAAAGAAAAAAATTAAGTAGGAATAATTATGATTCTTGCTCATGCTATTTCACTTGCCTAAAGTTCTTTAATTCTGTCCACCTGTAAAGATTGCTAACTTTTATTAAGAAGTCTTCTAGGATGAATAAATTATCTGGCACCCCACTTCTATTTTGGCATGGGTTATGGGTTGATTTGTGGCCCCTCCTACATGTTGAAATCCCAATCCAGAGTACCTTAGAATATGACCTTATTTGGAAATAGTCTGTTATGGAGGTAATCAAGGATAAATTTAACAAAAGAAGGGCAAAAGCTACTGTTATGGGCTGAGTTGTGCCCCTCTCCCCAAATTTTTATGTTGAAGTCCTAACCTCAGTACTTCAGAATGTGACTGTTTTTTAGAGATAGGGTCTTTAAAGAGTAATTAAGTTGGCTCGGCGCCTGTGGCTCAAGCGGCTAAGGAGCCAGCCACATACATTTAAGGTGGCGGGTTCGAATCCCCAGCCAGGGCCGGCCAAACAACAATGATGGCTGCAACCAAAAAATGGCCAGGCGCTGTGGCAGGCGCCTATAGTCCCAGCTACTTGGGAGATTCACTTGAGCCCAAGAGTTGGAGGTTGCTGTGAGCGTGATGCCATGGCACTCTACCCAGGGGGATAGCTTGAGGCTTCATCTCAAAAAAAAAAAAAAAAAGAGTAATTAAGTTAAAATGAAGTCATTAGGGTGGCCCCTAATCCAATAATTTAGCATCCTTATAAAAAGGAAATTTGGACAGCAGGAACAGTGAAGACACACAGGAAAAAGACGGTCTTGTGACTTGAATGATACATCTACCATACAAAAAAACAAGATTTCTGGTAAAAACTATGAGACAAATTTCTGTTGTTTTAAGTCACCTAAGTGTTTATACTTTGTTACAACTCTCGGAAACTCAGTCTCCACTTTGTTTCTGTATACACATAAAATTCAGCTGCCTATTTTATTGGGATACAGTGAAACAAGAAAACTAAATTCCTTGAAGATTACCTCTAGCACTATCATTTCCCCAGAGACATGATTATTTTTGTCTAATAGGTTAATTTTTATTGGGTTTTTTTGTTTGTTTGTTGGTAGAGACCAAGTCTCACTTTATTGCCCTCGGTAGAGTACCATGGCATCACAACTCACAGCATCCTCCAACTCCTGGGCCTAAGTGATTCTCTTGCCTCAGTCTCCTGAGTAGCTGGGACCACAGCCGCCCACCAGAACGCCCAGCTATATTTTTGTTGCCATTTGGCCAGGGCCGGGTCTGAACCCACCACCCTTGGGATATGGGGCCAGCATCCTACCCATTGAGCCAGAGACACTGCCCAACATGACTAATTTAAACACAGATCGTTTTTATATGTGTTATGTGCCACCATTCGCAACTCTTACCATAGTAATATCATATTTGAGAAGTAAACCAAAAGGAAAGAACACCCTCTAACCCTGAACTCCTGGGGAAAAAATTTTTTAAAAGCTCAAGGAGCAGAACTGACATTCTCCAATAGCTAAAAACCAAACGAAACAAAAACATTAATTCTAGAAGAGTTGAAAAAGCACAACTTGACTAAATATGTACAAGTGATGAACACTATAATTATATGAAGATTGAAATGTTTAAAATAGAAATAAAATTCTGTAACAGCATATAAAACATGCGCATTAACTAGTAAGGCATTCCCCAAAATGAAGACAGCAGTTAATGTGGTAAAATAATTGGAAATATTTCCATAAGTATTTCTCCAGTGAAGTTTGAGGTACAAGTGTCAGAGGGATCTTGGGGGCATTTCTACATGCAACCCTTCCCATTTCTACCAAATGACTGTCAGGAGTAAATACAAGCTGTTTCAAGTTGTACTCTTTGTAAACTTGGTTTGATGAAAAAGAAGTATCTAAAGTCTGAGTGGAACACTAAGCATATCAAGGAATAAAGCCCTGTAATAAGTTAGGTCCACAATGACATGTGAAGCATGGTTACCTTTCCTCATACTTCTATGACACTTTTTAACCCAGATTATCCAATCCTTCCCTAATTCACAGGTACTCTAACCAGTCCTCCTAAAATACTACTATCCATTGCATAACAAGATCTACAGAGATTCCACACAGCTTTATTCCACAAAATTTCATTTATTAGAAGAACTGTGAAGTGTTGAAACTATTTACTTGAAAGGTATTAAAGTTCTTCCATATTTAAAAGAAGCTAAGATTGAAAGTTATGGCAAGTTACCCTACCTTTGAATAGAAGAGATGGTTCACTAAGAAATTATAAACACCCTTGTGGGGCAAGCATTTAACTATGTTCCCTCAATATCTCAGCAGTAAATGTTTGAGAACTACTATGCTAGAAGATGGAGGTACAGGATCTACAATATTGAAGAAACAGAAATGGTTAGGATTTTTTTTGTTTTAATCAGACCACACTCTTGATTTTTGTCTGGGTTGAAAAAAGAAACATCGGGTTAACAGAACTGCAACAGTGATGCAAGAGAAAACTAGGAAGTAAATACGAAATGGCAGTGGCCAAGAAGGCAGTAGGGAAGTCATTTAAGAAAGTACTGATGGCTCAGCGCCTATAGCTCAACCGGCTAAGGCGCCAGCCACGTACACCTAAGGTGGCGGGTTCGAATCCCCAGCCCGGACCCGCCAAACAACAATGATGGCTGCAACCAAAAAATAGCCAGGCGTTGTGGTGGGCGCCTG
>CAUYTI010105286.1:0-69782 GCA_963575145.1 Galago senegalensis | reverse complement strand
TTACAGCTCACAGCAACCCCCAACTCCTGGGCTCTAGCGAGTCTCCTGCCTCCGCCTCCCAAGTAGCTGGGACCACAGGCGCCCGCCACAACGCCCGGCTATTTTTTTTTTTTTTGGTTGCAGCCGTCATTGTTGTTTGGCAGGCCCGGGCTGGGTATTCTAACCCGCCACCTTAGGTGTACGTGGCTGGCGCCTTAGCCGGTTGAGCTATAGGCGCCGAGCCTACCACATTATTTTAAATCCTTGTATATAACAATGTTTCATTTCTGGACTATGTACCCAATGGTCATTTTTATCCTGGTGCTGGGACTCTATTTTTTAATTGTTTTAGCTTTATTATATTTTAATATAATTGTGTTTCTCCCCATCCATCCTTTTTTACAACTTTAATATGGACTTAAATATTCGTATTCATCTAGATAAATTCCCAAGTCTTTTTGATATGATGTTTTAAGCCCAATGGTATTTTGAGAATTACAACAAAGCTGTGAATTATTTTGAGAGCTGAAATCTTTACATCTTTAATCTTCACATTCTAGAGTATTATATCTGTATCCATTTATTTATAACTTCATAGTTTTATAATATAATTAGTTCAAAGTTAATATTTAACGTCACTCTCATGTAAAATATCTACCAATAGGATAATGACTAAATAAATGTTCATATAACAGAATACTCTGCAACCAATAAAAGAATGAAGATGATGTCTAGATACTAGTATAGAAGTAATCTCTCCAAGATACAATATTAAAGTGACAAAGTCAAAATATAGAAAAAATATAGTATGCTTTTTGTGTAAGAGAGGAAGAATACATAAAGCAAATGGCTTTTTTTAAAAAATAAAAACCAGAAGGATAAACTGAAATTAATTAAAAATGATTACCTGACTCGGTGCCTATAGCTCACATATACCGGGACTGGCGGGTTCAAACCCAGCCTGGGCTGCTAAACAACGACAACTACAACAACAACAACAAAAAACAGCAATCGCCTGTAGTCCCAGCTACTTGGGTGGCTGAGGCAAGAGAATCACTTAAGCCCAAAGGTTTGAGGTTGCTGTGAGCTGTGACACCATAGCACTCTACCAAGGGGGACACAGTGAGACTCTGTCTCAAATAAATAAATAAATTATGATTTCCTAAGAGAGCCAGAGAACAGGATAAATAGGGAGAAAAGTTAAGACTTCTGAGTATACTATTTAGAAAGGTTTTCTAAATTAAACAAAAATAAACACAGAAATATATTTTTAGATGTTTATGATACTTTGAATGGGCTCTCATTCTGGTTGTTATTCAAAGTGGCTATTACAGTATACTGATTTTTGTTCTATTTTTCTACACAAATTGGAACTTAACACTCAAATTTTATGGCCAATTCCTTAGGATTTACAGATAAGCCTTCCTTTAACTGCAAGTAAGGAAAATCTTCTCTTCCTTTGTAATATTTAGACCTCTAGTTCTAATTTAAGATTATATAGGTTAGAACTTCCAAAAGAATATTTACAAGCTTTTCAAGACCACTTGTTTTACCCTAACATTTGATGTACCCTTAATATTATAGTTCTTTAATCACCTGCAAAGCCACTTCAAAAAAGGGGGGAAGGGAGAAATTCTGTCATTTGTGATAATTACAAATGCAAATGGAGAATATTATGCTAAGTAAAATAAGCCAAACACAGAATGACAAATACCATGTACTCTCAGTTATATACAGAAAGAAAAGGTGGAATAGCTGTTATAAGAGGCTGGAGGATGGTGAAATGGGGACATGAAAATCAAAGGATACAGTTAGACTAGGAAGAGTAAGACTGATTTTGTTTGGGGCAGGGGGACCTATTACACAATGTGGTGAACTTAGTAATTGAGTACTGTACATTTAAAAATCACTAGGAGAGTAAATTTCAAATGTTCTTATTACAAAAAAGCTAATTATTTGAGGCGGGGATAGATATCTTAACTATTAATTGCTTGATTTAATCATTCCGCATTATATTCAAAGATCTAACATCACTTTATGCCCTAATAAGTATGTAAACTATAATTTGTTAATATGCAATAAAAATAAATAAGAAGTTTATCTGATGACTATAAATATTCCTTACAATGTTAAAGAATACTTCTATTCCTTAGGTTTTTTTTTTAAAATTATGAATGGGGCATTTAATTCATGAAACTTTTAAAAGTTCCTATTTGAACTCCAAATAAGCCAACTGTCTCTTACAGTCAGACTTCTAGGTTTTCACGTACTTCCATCATTCATTATTGTGTAATATTTGCACAAGTTGTGTGACCTCTTTTTATTCTTGTCTCAATTTCCTCATCCATACTCTAAACCTAGAATAACCTTAAGAGTTATTCTAGGCTCAGCGCCTATGGCTCAACCAGCTAAGGCGCCAGCCACGTACACCTAAGGTGGCGGGTTCGAATCCCCAGCCCGGACCTGCCAAACAACAATGACGGCTGCAACCAAAAAATAGCCGGGCGTTGTGGCGGGCGCTTGTGGTCCCAGCTACTTGGGAGGCTGAGGCAGGAGACTCGCTTGAGCCCAGGAGTTGGAGGTTGCTGTGAGCTGTGATGCCACAGTACTCTACCCAGGGGAACAGCTTGAGGCTCTGTCTCAAAAAAAAAAAAAAAAGATACTTAATCAATTATATCTGTGAAATGATCATTGAAGAGATTGCCTAAATATATTCAAAACAACTTCCAACAAACTACTTAATGTCAAAGTTGAACAAAAATTCATTTGTCAAAAAAAAATAAAAAAAATCATTTATCTACTGAAACTACTTGTAACAATTAGTTCTAAAATATCTTTGCTAGTAGAGCATTGTGTGGGAATTTCAAGCCATATAAAGTTAGAGGGTAAAAAAAATCTAGACATTTATACTAAGTAGGAAAACTCAGGTATGAGATGATATTTCTTTGACTAAGCCTTGTTCTTTATAGAACTTGTTCTATAATCAGTTATGTAATCTTTTCAGAGTAGCTGAAAGAAAGGATATTAAAACAATGATCTTTCAACCTTGCTTTTCTTTTCCAATAACTCGCTTGCACATTAATCAGCATATTCAAGCTTCCTTCTCATTAGTTTTAAAAATTCTAGGAAATACTTTCCATAGTATGCTGTAAGAGATTTCATTATTGGATTAAAAACTTTTCAGCCAACAATAGGGACATTAGGCAGGGTCCAGGTATTCTGTCTCATAAGCCAATGCCACACGTTAGGTAATGCACTGCATTTAATTGTTTTCTACTTTGTCTTATGGCAAAACTTGCCATGTTAAAAATTTTTCAGGCCACATCTTACCTCAAATTCCTTATCCTGGGCCAATCTGCCATCTCGTTTCTACATTCAGGACATTGGAAAAGTTGCTGGAGAAAAAAGAAAAAGCAGTTCTTACTTTTCATTAAATGTTTATGAGCTCTCTATGGCTTTTAAAAAGGTGTTTTTTGTTTGTTTGATTTCTGTTTTGGCGGGGGGTGGGGGGGGACACCTCTGGCTATCTTCCTATCATAAACTATCTACTTCTGATCCTCATTGCCATGCTGACTTCTTGTATTTAGCCGCAGTTGGCTTTGCTCTTAGGTTATAGAAGAAATCAAAGCACCATTTGGGAACTCTTTCAACTTTACTAACTACAAGCTACAAACTTACCTGCTTGCACATACACCCTTACAGTTTTTTGCTCAATAGAAGTGTACTCCTTTTGATAAAGGCCAACCCATCCGTTTGGGCTCCGGACTACAGGATCTCTGAGGTCCCTGTGCCTTTGATCCATCATTGATCCTCTCCTTCATCTTTGTTTTCCTCACAAGACTAAGGCTTGTGACAAGACACCAGAGGACGGTCCACAGTTCAGTTCTCACTCTTTTGTTTCTTCTCTGTATGTAATGAAGGACAACTTATTCACATCCATGGCTTCAATACTCACGTGAAATCCATGTACCTCTGCTTCCAGTCCTGATGCTTTGAGCCCCAGGTGCTTACAGGATCTCTCTTCCTTATCTTCTCAAAGAGACTTCAATCCTATGAGGATCATGAATGGTGATCTTGAGTTACATGATGATCTTCAGTTAAAATGAATCCATTATTACTGAGAATCTTTGAAAACAATCTTCTCTTCTGTGTTCTTGTTAGTAATGGTGCTATTAAGTCATTAAATCTAAAATGATCGATTTTGAATCAGAACTTTCATTGATTACATTGTCTCAAACAAGAAGCAGTACAATTAATCAAAGTCTCTGAACTGTCTATATAGTTTTGCCATCTTAATGGTAGCTTGTTTATGCCAGTAGCACAGAAGTCTGGAGAATGAGTGGTGAGGAAGTCATGGAAGGCATTTCCCCCAGCTTGTTGAGAATTGAATATTTCTCCTTGCAAGTAGTGGTCCAAATATGGGATAAGTGGTAGAAGTGGTACCAGTTGGTACATGGTCTGCTGAACTTGAGGGATGACGGAGTATTTCAAGTACCACTTCTGTAGTTATGAGCAGCATTGTTTTTCGACATGTGGTCAAGCAAGAGTCTCTATTAACCAATCTTGGCTCCTTAATTAAAAGCATCCTCATTTTGTCCATTTGATTTCAGTAGACATCCTCTATAATCAAATGATTAAGTTTCATGAATCCGTAGTGGATAATACCAGTGCTTGACCATCAAATAGACCCCATTAGCCTTTTCTGATGAATATTTGGTTTTGGATTGTGTTTCGACACTTTATCTTTGTCCAATCATTGTGCTGAACATTTTCAGTTGTCAAAAAGAATCGATTTTTCTTTTTCTTTTTTTTTTTTGAGACAGTCTCAAGCTATCCCCCTGGGTAGAGTGCGTGGCATCATAGCTCACAGCAACCTCCAACTCCTGGGCTCAAGTGAGTCTCTTGCCTCTGCCTCCCAAGTAGCTGGGACCACAGGCACCTGCCACAATGCCCGGCTACTTTTTGGTTGCAGCCATCATTGTTGTTTTGGCGGGCCCAGGCTGGATTTGAACCCACCACCTTAGGTGCATGTGGCTGGCGCCTTAGCCGCTTGAGCCACAGGCGCCAAGCCAAGAATTGATTTTTCATCACACATAACAATATGGTAGAGAAGTGGTTCACCTTTATGTTGTGACAGCAAAGAAAGGCAAGTTTCAAGACAAACGATTTTCTCATGCTCATTTAATTCACACAGAACCCATCTATCCAGCTTCTTTATCTTGCTGATTTGTTTCAAACGGCACAATATTATTGGAACAGTAATGTCAAACCTTGCTGCTGATTCACTCATAGGCCCAGAGAGATTCACTTCCACTATAGCTTCAGCTCATCATTGCCCACCTTGGTCAATGGACACCTACATAGCTCTTTTTCAAGATTAAAGTCACCAGAATGGAACTTCTCAAACCATTAATGCACTGTGTGTTCATCAACTTCATCCTTCCCACACATTTCCTAAACATATTCAGTTGTCTGTGCTGCATTGGTTCCAGTGCGGAAGTTATATTAGAAAATAACATGAATTTCTTACTTAACTGTGGTTTCACAAAAATTGCTCTAAAATTTTTGAAAGATAATCCCTAGCCAAAACCTGCCTTTGAAAGAAAGATGTACCTTCAGAATAAAGATAAAATAAGAAGTGTCAAAGTGAAATGTCAGAAACACCAATTGTCAAATTTTGTACTTACAGAAATCGGACATTTCATACTCAGTGACCTAATATTGTCAGATCCTGAAACTGAGGGACCATCATCTCTTCCCTCTCTTTCCCTCCGCCACCTTCAGAGAATTACCGTGCTCTGTTGAATTTAATAATAATTAATTGTGCTGAATTTGGGCAAGGCATTTTACAATGTATTGTTTTAGTCTTCACAGTCACTGTATTATGTGAGTATTTTTATCTACATCTTAAAGTTATGAAAAATGAGGCACATAGAGGCAAAATAACTTGCTTCACTCACATAGGTAATAAAGGATAGAAATGGGATCTAAACCAAGGCAGATTAACTAACTGCAGGGTCAGAATCTCAACCATCACCCTGCACTGGGCTTATAGAATGCCAGGATCCTAAATCTCTCTTCAAATCATTTCCTTCTATTTTTTCCTCCTCATTTTGGTAGACCTGGTTCATGGGCTCCTTATTTCTTGCCTAACTTCTTAACAACCTGCAGCCCCAAATTCATTTTCCAAGATATGTCTTGTTAATCAGTCCTCCTCAAATTTTGGGGGGCACTGGCTGAATCTTTGTTTTAAGAAATTTGTATTCAGTTATATATTTGAATTTTTCCTGTTCCTGTATTTTTTTCTTCCAGAACAGTAATCGTTTGTTGTCCATATTTACCATCGTCTTTCCTTTCTCTTTGTTTTTTTTCATTTCATTTTATGTTATTTCCTCAAGCCTATCCCCTGTTGCAGACTGTTTTTATCCACATTTGGTTTGCTTTTTGTTGATTCTAATGATATGTCACCTCTGTAATAGTTTCATTTTATTCTTCTATTGACCCTTGAGCTCCATAGACACATTTTTCATCTCCTTTTTGTTCTTCATCTTTATTTTTGATGTCTTGTTAATCTCTCAGATTTATTATTCAAGGAAAGCCAAATTGTCTTTAGTTTCTCCGAGTTTTGAGTGAACAATTTGTTTAAAATTAGCCTATTTTTCTAGGAATAGGGCCTAAAATTCTATTTTTTATTTAACTTTATTTCCTTTTTTTCCTCTATATTTTTCTTAAGGGTCTGAAATATATAGGAATTTTACTCCAGATATTTGCTCCAAATAAATTTTTGCACTCACCAAGAGAAATGTCTAAGGATGTTTGTAGCATAATCCTTTGGGGAGGGGGAGAAGAAATACCAAAACTGGAAATAACCTCAGATTCCTTTTATAAGTACAAGAATGATTATTTTAGCATATATATTCAGTGTACAAAAATTAAAATGAATAAAGTTAAGATACAGTTATTGGCATGGTAAAGCTAAAAAATAAAATGCTGAATGGAAAAAAAGTTATTGGAGAATACAACCACAAGATTTCACTCATATAAAGCTTAAAAACATGTAAAACTAAGCAATATGATGATGATATATATACCACATGCACGTGGTACAACTGCAAATAAGAGCATGATGTTCACAAAATTCAGTTTTCCTCTTCTAGGGGAGAAATGGAAACAAAGGTCTTGGTTATTTTCTATTAAACTGTGTGGTGGGGACATGGGTGTTTGTTTTACTCTTCTTCACACTACCTATAACTTATATTTCCTTGTTTGGAGAATATATTTCATCTAAGTCAATCTAATTAACTTAAAAGAAGCACATTAATGTTAGGTTCCTTTTCTTGCTTCAGGAGATAAATGACAGGAAATGGTGAACATTTTAGGGCTCCCTTGCATAGGAGCAGGTGGATACCAAATCTGAGACTAAATTGCTTTTATTTCAAGTTTCCTATTATTTTATAACTTAAGACAAATAATACAATACACGTAGATACACCATCTAAAACAGTCTAATTCAAATGTCAGAAGAGTGCTAATCAATTCAAACAATGAAATTATAAACTGTAGTCATGGATTATAGTTTCAACCTCTACTAAATAGGTTAAAGTTTGAGTTTAGTCTCTAGGTTAAACACTTGCAGATTGCAATAAATTGAGGGATATTCTCAAAGTGGCAAAATGACAAATTTATTTCTTATAAAACTCAGAAAATCACTCATCTTCCCCTTTACCACACCTATTATTTCTTCATATGTGGTTGGAACCATAGAAACCATGGCTGAAAACACTGGGTTCTTCCTGAAGTTAATACAATTATTTTTAAGACTATGATGATTTTGCATATAATGAGCTCTGAACTAGTGAGTCACATGGAATTTGGTCCATGACATATTTAGTATTGAATGGCCTGGCAACCTCTGATCAAATGCCTTCCAATTAAACATCAGAGCAGCTCCTGGGTGTGTCTTCTGGGTCAGCACACAAATAAGATTTATATAAACCTGCTGCCCTGCTGTTTTCTAGCATTTCAGTAGTGTATGTTGAGAGACAACTCAAACATCTATAATGGCAATGTCTAGTCATGCTTTGGGGCTCAGTCTACTCAGTATGTTTTTTAAAGCCATCTTAAAAACTTTGTTGTGAAACATATATGTAGAAATGCCCAAAATGCAAACATAGGCATGATTATTTAAAAGGAAACACCAGTGTAACCACCACACAGGAGAAGAAGTGAAACACCGCCAGCATCCCAGTCGCTCCTGGCTTTCCTTGTGGCAACCCCTTCCAAAACCTTCAGAAGGAATCATTATGCCAGTGTTCCTGTTAATTCACTCTTGGCTTTGCTTTACAGTTTTGCCTCCTAACTATGCATTCCCAAACAATACAGCTTAGCAGCTCCTGATGGAATCACGGTGTTTATGTTACCGGGTCTTGCTCCTTTTGCTCAACATTGCACGTGGTATTCCATTCTGCCCGGATTCATCTGGGTAATCATGTATCTATCTTCTCCTGAGCTCCTGAATCTTTCTTACATCATCTACCTGCCCTGTTATGTAATTTCTACAGCACTTTGGGGAAGGGGGGAGGCATCAATAATTCTACTTTGGCATGCATGTAATTGTAATCAGCCCAGCCCTTCCACCCTATAATAATACTTGGAAAATTATAGCACATATGGAGTATCTGCCATGTGCTAGGAGTGCAAAGCAGTCTGTTCATATAAGATTGCCGTATTAAAGGTGATCCTGCCGACTATGTAAGTTTAGGATACTCTTTTTACGGATAAGAATTCGAAATTCAGAAAGATAAAGGAAATTGAGAGTATAGCCTTTCTGAGGTTTCATTATCAGTAGCACAAATCTTGTTTTCATATCTTTTTTTTACTATTTTGTTCCTGTAAAGTAGAAGTAAACTTGCCGAGATGGTGGCCTTTTTCCATCTCCCCGAGCTCTTGGTGTTTTGCTTTAATAGTCCATTGGTGCTTACGTAGAAAAACTGAAACTCAGAAAGGTGAAGGTAATAGCCTTAAAAGTCTTTCTCCTATTATTCACCAGTTGCTAACTTCTTTCTACCCGTGGTATCCACAGAATACTGCATGTAAACTTCTTTTCCAGGGAGTCATGGAGATGTGGCCTCCCCTGTTGTAGGAATCCAGCAGGAAGATGGTCTCGACAGTAAATGTGTAAGGGTGGAGGAGCCCAGTACTAGGGTCGGCTGTATCAGTTCTACGTTTGACTATCATTGTCTGTTTATGTGACCCTGCATAAAAAAATGTATCCTCTCTGGGGCTCAGTTTCATCATGTGAGGGCGTTGGTCAGTAATTTTCAAATTGAAGTTCATCCCGAGTTTGATTTTAAGAGCAAGTTTCGGAGCCTCATTAAAACTTTTTGGGCTGGGAATCTGTATGTGTAACAGGCTCCCCGAGAGATTCTGATGCTCACAGTGAGTGAGAACCAGCGAGGCAGGCAATGGCCCAAGTCCCTCTGATTTTAAAATTCTGGGGTAGAATGCAAACTTCTGGAACTTTAGCATCTTTCATTAGAGCTACATGCCTACTTATTTCAGAGTTCCCTGAGTTTTGTTAATAAAAATAAATATGAAGTCTGGTAATGTGATGCTTTCGGATTTGTTTTTATTTTGTAGAATTGGGTTGGTTATTCGGGTTTTTTTTTCTGGTTCCATATAATTAAAGAACTATTTTTCCGAGTTCTTGAAAGTAGGATGCTGGTGTTTCAATGGGACTGCATGAAATCTGTAGATCGCTTTGGGTAGTACAGACATTTTATCTATATTGATGCTTCCCAGCCATGAGCATGGTATGTGTTGCTATTTCTTTTTTTTTTTTTTTGCGGTTTTTGGCTAGGGCTGGTTTGAACCCACCACCTCTGGTATAGGGGGCCGGCGCCCCACTTCTTGAGCCACAGGCGCCACCCTGCTATTTCTTTTCTCAGAGTTTCATAGTGCTCTCTCAACTCCAACTCCGACTCTACCTTACAAAGGCAAACACTGTAACCTAATCATACACACCCTCATCTTAACCTGAAATAAAAAAATTAGCAATTCAAAGAAAAATAAACACAAAGTCATTAAAATTCAAGATGCTAAATAAATGCTGATTATCATTGCTATGAGTAAACAACAATAACATACGTCTAGGGTGCTAGGTATCAAAATAGCTTGGAATTGTTTAATGTTAATAAACTGAATGAAAAATTACTGCCCTGGCAGAATTGTGTCCATATCATTAAAACTATTAAGACGGTGTAGCAGGAAAAATTGGCATAGTCTCTGTGCAGGACACAGCAGCGTGGATGTGACTAACAGTGGATAATATAGGGTGGCATGCAGCCTTATTAAGAAAGCTAAGTAGTTGTTTACACTCTCAAAACAACTTCAAGTGTCAGCTCATTTAATTATAAAATATGCTAAATATATCATCCAGCACCGAACAGATTGCAGACAGTCTGTTGGCTGATTTATTTTTACTTTGATGTTACATTCCTTACATGTTTTTCAAATTCTTTAGTGACTATTAGGGGAAAAAAATTCCTTATAATATTTCACACTTTCTGAGGTTATTCTTCATATTCAGAGAAATTGGAGTCACTCAGTTAATTGCTCTAATTCTTTGTGTTTTCTTTTTCACAGGAATGACCAACCTTATTTTGTAACTGACCTATCTTTTTTTCACCTCTGTAGAGAGTCTCCAACCCTAAGAAAAGGGTGCATTCCCTTCAGGGAAAAGACTCAGAAAGCAGCAGGAGTCTCAGCTAAGGAGGGTGGCCACCAAAGGAGGCGAAAACAGAGTCCCAGGAGTATGTGTAATTCCAAAAAGCTCCCTAGGGATTTTCCTTTAGTACATGAGTTGCAAAGCTGGGCTCAAAACTTGTCAACCAGCAATTGATCACATACTCAGTAGTAGGTTAAAAAGCTTAGTACAGGAGTTGATATCCTACTGTATAAACAAGACATTGCTATTTGAAGTAAACAGGGAACTTTGACATCACAAGTATGTAAATGAGTGGTCAGGAGTGATATAATATTCCAAATTATATGCTATGAATCTTTACATTAATATAGATAAATATAGATATTCTTTTCTTTTTTAATTTTAGATTAATATGAGGTTACAAATGATTAGGTTACATTGTTTGCATTTGTTAGGTAAAGTCCCTGTTTAGTTGTGCCCCTCACCCAGGAGGTGTGCCATATATCCTTACATTGGACCCATTAGGTGAGAGCACACCCATCTGCCTTCCTCTCCCTTCCCCTACTCTCCAACCCTCTTCCTCCAACTTGGATTTAGTTGAGTTTTCCTCCTGTGTAGGCATGTAGTTGTTCATCTATTGGCTTCATGTTGGTTGAATACCTTAGATACTTGCTTTTCCAATCCTGTGATATTTAACTAAGGAGAATGTTCTCCCACTCAATCCAGGTCAATACAAATATCTAAAGCCTCCATCTTTTTATGGCTGAATAGTATTCCGTGGTATACATATAGCACAGTTTATTAATACATTTATGGGTTCATGGGCACTTGGATTGATTCCACATCTTGGCAGTTGTAAATTGAGCTGCAACAAACAATCTAGTGCAAATGTCCTTATGATAAAATGACTTTTTCTTCTCTGGTTAGATACCTAGTAATGGGATTGTGGGATCAAATGGAAGGTATATTTTGAGTTCTTTCAGGATTCTGCCTACTTCTTTTCAAAGGGGCTGTATTAGTTTGCAATCCCACCAACAATATAAAAGTGTTCCCTTAACCAGTTTCCTCTTATCTCCTTTCTCCCTTCTTTCTAGTCCACCAATGATATAAAATAGAAAAATTGTTTAGTTATAATAATTCCTACTTTGTCCACCACCTTTTTTTTTTTTTATAGAAGACTTGGAACTTGATTCTTGAGGGACAGGTGAAGTTGATTAGAAAAGGCAGACATTCTGTCAGTCAGAAGGAAGAGAAGGAATGTAAGAAGAGCAGAAAGTACATTGTGATTGGAGGAGGGAAAAGATGGTGAGAGGACGTCTGGGGAGAACCCATCCTGGGTGCAATCAGAGGATGTCAGACGGAAGAGGGAAGAGAGTGAATGAGGAAACTTCAAAGTACTCTGAGGGGCAGAATCACGTGAGGCAACTGATATTCTAGATTTGTCTGGTAGAGGGATGGAGGATGGCCTGGAGGGAAGAGCAGAAAGAAGCAAGGAGGATGGGTGAGGATGAAAGCAGGTCAAGGTCAAACAAGGAAATCTTTTTTTTTTTTTTTTTGAGACAGAGCCTCAAGCTGTCCCCCTGGGTAGAGTGCCGTGGCATCACAGCTCACAGCAACCTCCAACTCCTGGGCTCAAGCGAGTCTCCTGCCTCAGCCTCCCAAGTAGCTGGGATCACAGGTGCCCGCCACAATGCCTGGCTATTTTTTTTTTGGTTACAGCCATCATTGTTGTTCGACAGCCCAGGGCTGGATTTGAACCCACCACTTTAGGTGTATGTGACTGGCGCCTTAGCCACCTGAGCCACAGGCACCAAGCCAAACAAGGAAATCTTGACAGCAACTGAGCAACCAAAGGAAAGACAGCAAGTGTCCGTGCTGAGAAGAATTTAAATGAAGTATCAATAGGGTGTATTTCTCATTGGATTGAAGGTAGTTATAAAGGTATTCACTGTGATCACAAAGTCTCTGACGGATCTTTCTCCCGGTTCCCTTCAGGAACTGTGAAGAATGCTTAGCTGGGTCCCTACATGAGGCTTGGTTTCATTTCTATGCAATAACCAGTCTTCAGGCCTCCATATTTCCAAAAAGACGAAACTCCAATTTGTAATCCTGTCACCCATATATTGGTGGCATTGCACATCTGTCACCTGGTGAGAGAGCCACCATCGTTTCTTGCCTGAAGTCCAGTCTCTGGCAGGTCTTCTGTGGTCCACCCTCACCTTCTGACAGTCCCAGGGAGGAGTTCGTGTTTCAGCTTGAGGCTGAAGGCAGACTGTGGGCAAAATATCGTCAGTCCGTTTTCTTTTAAGGCCTTCACCTGAGTGTGTGAGCCTCACATTATGGAGGATAATTTGCTTTACTCTGAATCTACTGATTTAAATGACAACAATATCTAAACAATACCTGCACAGAAGCCTCTAGACTGATGTTTGGCCAGATACTGGGCACCGAGGCCTAGGCAGGTCAGCTTACACAAGGAACAGTGCAGTCCTCACTCTCAGTTTGTCTGGCTCCTCCATTCATTTGGGATCTACTGAGAGAGAGCTGTTGCTTAGGTAGCTGAAGGTTGCTGGTAGTTTGTGTTTAATATTGTGTTGCTTTTACTTTTTTCTGCACCAGAAGATAGAGAAGCTGGTAACAAGCTTACTGGATCATTGGTCACTGACTTCTTCCTACCTTATCTTACCCGGTCCTTTCTCATCAGTCCCTTATTATACTTTCCATACCCATGAACTCAACTCACAGTCTCTGTACTGATTTTGACAAACATTACCTTTTGAAAGAATAGAAACTTTAAAAATACATATAAGCAAACCTTTAGGTTTAAAAAATACATTGATTTCGCCAAAAGCTAATCTGAGATTTAAAAACAGCAACAACAAAAAAAGTATTCTGGACACGACTGGAAAGCAGACGTTTATTTTATACTCTTCCATTTGCCATCCAACTTTGCAATAATCAACTTTAAATTTTATATTCTGAAGTACTTCTCATCCCATTGTTATTCTTGAAAATTACCTTTACTATGTATCTGAGAGCAGTTGTTGGTTGGTTATAAACTCTTTTGATTATAGCCTAGAGGAGGCCAAGGTCATGGGTTCAATTCTCACATAGTCCAATTAGCTCCATTTGCTTTGGGGCCTTGAGCCCCACTCCTAGGCTGTCTTTAGCCACTGTGAAAATGCATGTATTATACCCATGGGCACTGCCTGAAAAGATGGGTAAATGCGTGCAAATCTGTAGTTGTTAGTGGAAAATGAATCAGAATTCCATATACCCTGATATTAGTGATTCAGTGATGTACACAAAAGCAACTAAAAAAGAATGTTTTTTAATTAATTATCTGTATTTTCACCTCAAAAATAGAACAAAGAAAGAATTCCAAGGGAAATCTCCTTTTATATTCTTTCTCCTAGACATGCTGAACATTTATTTCTCTAGCATTTTATGTATTTTTTCAGAGGCAACTTTTTTTTTTTTAAATTTTAGGATCAAAATGTTCTCTCACATTTTCCTTCCAGACACCTTCAGTTGAGGTAGGAACGGTGCCTAGAAAGCACATGGAAGTACATATGATTTTATCTTGTGCTTCTAGAACGTTTTAGATTAGGTCATGATTTTGGAAAGCTTTTTGATGTCTGGCACACAAGCGAGTGAATTTCTCACTATTCTTTTTTCTTATCTTTTTTGGGGACAATGTTTAAAAAGTGTGATTTGCATTCTGATAAGTGGTTAGGAAGTTTTTGGTTTGATGTTAGAAATTTCAGTTACATGTTGAGTAACTTAGGGTGGTTTGAACGGGTGATTAAGAAACGGCAAGATGGATGATTATTGGATAAATCAATTGAAGGTTGTGTTTTAGCAGCAGGTCTTAGAAAGGTCTGTCCTTTGTTGTTCCTTGTTTGTCCTCTGCTAATCCATTGCGGTGGAGGCCGCAGATTGTGAAGCAGGTCTGTCCTTTGTTGTTCCTTGTTTGTCCTCTGCTAATCCATTGCGGTGGAGGCCGCAGACTGTGAAGGCGTGAAGGAAGGCTTTCCTCAGGGCCACAGCCTCAGCTCCCCTCTTACCAACTTTCTGTCAGGGACATCTTTTCAGATTTTGCCAAGATTAGATGAGAAAGAGCAGAGGACTATTTATTTTTTGTTGAAAACTGTATTGTTAGGGAATCTAGCATTCTCTAATTAATGCCTTTTGCCCAGTTGGCAGAATTTAGATAGATCTCACCTCTTCTCAGTTCAGTGAAACGCCTGATGGTGGAGACTTGCAAATAATTTGTGTCAGAATTCGGTAGCACAAATTTGTAAGCCTTCAGCCACGAATGCCATAGGTTCTTGGGTTGGCAAACTGGATAACATCACACCCTTGCCTTTTATAACTATTTTTACATTAGTACAGTTTTTTTTACAATGCAGCTTTTATTTATATATTTTTTGTTTTCAAGTCTCTGCTGACATTTTTCTTAAACATAAAAGTATGTTTAATTATATAAGTAATTATTGAGTATGTTCTTGTTGTAAAAAAAAAAAAAAGTCAGAGGTTATAGATAAAGCCCACATTTCCTCAAACCTCTCATGTCCCCAGTGACGTTTCCAAAGTTAATCGCAGCAGTTAGGTATACACACACACACACACACACACACAACATGGGTATATGGTATATATATATAGTGAGACTATATATAGTCTCACTCTGTGGCCCTGGGTAAAGTGCTGTGGCATCACAGCTCACAGCTACCTCAAATATTTGGGCTCAAGTCCAGTGTCTTGCCTCAGCTTCAGGCTCCCCAGTAACTGGGACTGTAGGCACGTGCCACCACACCAGGTAGTTTTTCTGCTTTTTTAGTAGAGAGCCCATCTTGGGTCTTGCTCTTGCTCAGGCTGGTCTTGAACTCCTGAGCTCGGTAGATCCACCCACCCAGGCGCCCTGAGTGTTAGGATTACAGGAGTGAGCCCCTGCACCCAGCCTGTTGTTTCTGTCTTAGATCTTTAGTTCCCAGACTTTGAGTTTTGCTACACTTCGTTATATTTATCTGTGGGCTTTGTCACATTCTAGACTCATTTTTCCTTCTCAGGTTCCTACACACTTCTGTGAGAGCCCTTCACATCTTCTTTTCTATTTTGCTTCACGACATAGCACAAGGTGATGATGTACGTGTAGCTCTCAGGGACACGTCTTATCACCAAACACAGTTTGATCTCAGTTAGAATATCAGTGATGGTTCAAATAAAACTGGCCAGAAAAAAAATGTCTTTCCTTGTGGGTTCCACTCTCAGCTTGGTGGCCATTGTGGGAAGTTTTTAGTGCCGTGGACTACCAGTTAGGGCTTTTTGGAAAAAGGAGTAATAATTTTTAAACTTTTTCCCTTTCCTAGATTCACAGAGCGTTTTATGATCTTGATAGTCTTATATGGCCTGGAAAGATCCGTACTTTGTGCCAGAATCTTTGTTTCATTGAAATGGAAGTTAGGGCAGGAAGTGGGTCAACAGTATCGACCAGCGGCCACTTCACAGCCAGGGACTGCCGTGGACTTGTTCCTAATAAGAGTTAAGTTGGGTTCAGCGCCTGTGGCTCAAGTGGCTAAGGCGCCAGCCATGTACACCCAAGGTGGTGGGTTCGAATCCAGCCCGGGGTCGCCAAACAACAATGATGGCTGCAACCAAAAATAAAAAAAAAAATAGCCAGGCATTGTGGCGGGCGCCTGTGGTCTCAGCTACTTGGGAGGCGGAGGCAGGAGACTCACTTGAGCCCAGGAGTTGGAGGTTGCTGTGAGCTGAGATGCCACGGCACGCTACCCAGAAGGACAGCTTGAGGCTCCTGTCTCAAAAAAAAAAAAAAAAAAAAAAAAGAGTTAAGTAGGCTGCACGTGGTGGCTCAGGCCTGTAAGCCTAGCACTATGGGAGGTTGAGGCAGGTGGATTGCCTGAGCTCAGGAGTTCCAGACCAGCCTGAGTAAGAGTGAGATCCCATCTCTACTAAAAAATAGCTAGGCCTTGTGCTGGGTGCCTGTAGTCTCAGCTGCTGGGGAAGCTGAGGCAGGAGCTGAAGCATTCTAGCCTGGGGCAACAGAGTGAGACTCTGTCTCAAAAAAAATAAAAGTTAAGTGAAAGTTGAGTATTTGTAAAGGGCATTTTATGTTAAATGGAATAAGGGAGTGTCTTAGCCAGGAATTCCCATTTTAAGACATCCCCACCCAAAGGAGTAGATTGATGAATTCTGAGTCTGAGGAATTTCTGTTCCCCATAACTCCAGTATGTACTTGGCTTTTTCTCAATACGGTATGGTTTTTTGGGGGGGGGGGCTGGGGATGGGTTTGAACCTGCCACCTCCAGCATATGGGACCGGCACCCTACTCCTTTGAGCCACAGGCGCTGGCCTCAATACGGTATGGTTTTAAGCTCTGTCTTTGTGACTTGGTTCCAGAACCTAACACAGGTGGGCTCCCTTTGTCTTTGTTCTATCAATCCTTTAATCTACCCATAAACTAGCCAGCCGTGGGCAATCCTGGTTCAATCACAGGTGTCTTGGGGGTAGGGAATGAAATGACACGGTGCAAACACAGAGGTCTGGGCTGGTTCCTTGGGCGAGATTACAGGTAAGGGTAGTTTTCAGAAAACTACTATAAAAAATAGCTGGGCATTGTGGAGGGCACCTGCGGTCCCAGCTACTTGGGAGGCAGAGGCAGGAGACTCGCTTGAGCCCAGGAGTTGGAGGTTGCTGTGAGCTGTGATGCCATGGTACTCCCACTGATGTTGGGACAGGTACCCCCAGATACATCTGCCACTAGGAACACATACAACCATTTAAATGAAAAGTCCTTTGATAAACATGGTAAAATAGTTGATTTTTCCCCCCTAGGAACAAGGATATCTCTTTCCTTCTGTGCATAGCTCATAAACTAAGTACCATTACCAGCAGAGGCGTGGCATGACTAAAATCGTTAGAATGTGCAAATCAATGGTAAAATTCTCCATGGGGCTGAGATGAGGGGAGAGAGAGAAGGGAAACAGTTTTTCTTTTGATTCATTTTTCAATCATGTTATGAAATGTAGAATTTCTCTTCTGTTTTACAAAAATAGAGATATGAATTACAATTTACCCGATTCCATGGGTTTATCACCTGGTTTAAAGGATACTTCAGCAAATTCTCCTAGTTCTATTTCTATAGTACGCCCTGAATGAGACCACTTCTCACCATGCACACTGGCCGTCTTATTTCTCGTTCTAAAATCCTCTACCTTCTACCCACAACAATTAGAGCAATAATTGGACCCTAGGGTAATCACTGGGTTCATGTGATCCAACCTTCCCAGACTTTATCTCCCACCCCTTTTACCCTCATTTACTGTGTTCTGCCTTTTCCTCCAAAGCTCATTCTCATCTCCAAGTGTTTTTACTTGCCGTGTCCTCTACAAAGACCTTTCTCCCCCAGATCTTGATGGAGCTGCCACCATCTCCTCCTTTTGGTGTAAGTGCGAATGTCAGAGACGTTTTCTGACTCTCTGACCCTCCCCCCCATAATCTTTTATGTTATCCTTTTGAATTTTCTTTATAGTTTTTTTTTTAATGTCAGGAATGATCTTTTATTTTTAATGTCTGTTTCCTTATCCACGTCGATCTACTACAAAGAAGGTAAGAAGTTACATGATTGTAAGAATTTTGTCCTGTTGATTGATTTCTCTGCTTAGGATAATGTCTAATTCATAATCAGCACTCTAAGTATTCAGTGAATGAATACCAGAACCAATGACTGCTATCATGATTCATACTCTGTTATGCTGTTTACAGTCGTATGTGTGTTTGTATTAAGATATTAGGTGGGGCACATGTTTTGAAATAGGAAGTTTTATGTACCCCTCAGTATTACCATTATAAATCCAAATCCTGTCTATTTACCTATGGACACCTGTCTTAGGTACTCACTGGGATAGTTAATATAATCCCTACTGTCTCCAGAGGAGGAATAGAAAGGCCAGCACAATTGCTTTTGGAGTTACCCAGATCTGAGTGTGAATCTAGGTTCCATAGCGTCAGCCTCAGCCAGTGACTTCAACACACTTAAACATGCCTGGTCTGGTACTCAGTACTGGGTGGTAGTTGTCATCCTCACTCTGTATATCACTTTTCTTAAGGAAATTCATGAGGCATTTTGTGTGTTGTGTACAGTTGTTTCTGGTGGCAACTGGTGTCAAATTTGAGAAATAGCACTGATAAGAAATGGAGAAAAACAAAACAAAACAAGCAAATTGACCACTTAGCCAGATGCTGTTTCAATAGCGGTAGTCTTCCAAACAAATTACTTTATAGTATTAATTTTTATCAAGAAATAAAATACAATAAAAATTTAATAAATTTGCCAGCATTATAGATTGTGAATTATCAGAATTTTATACCTTGTATATATAATGTACAAAGTCAAAAGGAAGATGAAGATGCATAAATTGGCTTTTGAAAACATCAATTTAAGAGGTTTGTGTGTCTTCATTCACTTGTCATTCTTTTTTTTTTTTGCCGAGTATCTATGGAGACCAGGCATAGTGTTATGTTGAAATCACAAACTTATTTGAAATGTATAAATAATTAAACTTTGTACGTTTGAGCCTCACGAAAGCATCTGGTGCAATACTTCTAAATTTTGCTTTCAAAGCCTGCAGATTGTTTAAGACATAAAATATACTTGGACCAAGAAAATTCATTCATTGGGCAAGAATAGTCAGTCTTTCAACAAACGATCCTGGGATGCCTGGATATCCACATGCAAAAGGGTAAAGTTGGATCCCTACCTTATACTGTGTACAAAATTAGCTCAAAATGGACCATCAACCTAATGTCAGAGATGAAACTATCAAATGCTTAAAAGAAAACATACTAGTAACTCCTTAGGACTTTGGGTTAGACAATACATTTTTTAAAAAAGTTTATGCTACAAAGGATGCCATTAAGAAAGTTAAAGAATAACCCAAACTATGGTGAGGATATTTTCAAATCATACATCTGATGATTTATATCTACATACATAAAGAGCTGATAGAACACAATAATAAAAAGACAAAATCCCAGTAACAAATGGGTAAAGGCTGTGAATAGCTATTTCTTCCAAGGATATACAAGTGGCCAATAAGCACATGAAAAGATGCTTTAGCATAATCCAGGCGTTAGGGAAATGTAAATCAAAGCCACAATGAAATACCACTTCCCACTCTCTGGGACAGCTATAAAACAAACACACAAACAGACAAACCAACCCCAGAAGATAGCAAGTGCTGGCAAGAAGAAAAATGGAGAAATGGGAACTTCCGAGCATCTGTGGGGTAAGCCACTGTGTGAGTTTGACATGCAATGGCCATAACCCAGCAATTCCACTCCTAGGTGTATACCCCCCAAATTTGAAAACAGAGACTCAAATAGACGCTCGCATGACGATATTCATAGTAACATTATTCACAACATCCAAAAGGTGGAAATACCTAAATGCTCACCTGCTGATGAATGGATACATCACACATGGTATATCCAAACGATGGGATGTTTTCGGCCATAGAAAAGACTGATGATCTGACACATGTTCTGACGTGGATGAACCTCAAAAACGTGATGCTAGATGCATGAAGCCACTCACAAAGGCCACGTGTGTATGAGTCCATTTATATAAAATATCTGGAATAGGCAAATCTATAGCGATGCCAGCAAGATGAGTGGTCCCTCAGAGGGTGGAGGGGGAGGGGTACTGACGGCCGGTGGATATGGGGCTTCTTTAAAGGGGATGAAGACATTCCGAAATTAGATGTAGTGATTGTGTATGAGAGTGTTGAATTGTGCACTTTACATGGCTGAATTATGTGGTATATGAATTTAACCTCAATAAAGCTGTTAAAATATTGTTTTAGTGAAAATTAACATGGAAATTTATAAATAAGAAGCTATATTTAAAGGCATCTAAATTGCTCAATAGGTCACCAGATGGCTTCAATTCAAATGCAACTAAAAGTTGTTCCTTCTAATAGTTGTGTGTGTGTATATACACACTTCAGTCCAAAGGGAAAGGGGCCATGGGTTTTAATCTTTCCCTATTCTGTCATAATATTTTTCATCACAATAAATAAATAAATTTCAAGAAAAACACTTTGTCTTTCACCGCTAGTCTTCCTCCCTGTTCCCACGCACACCAAATTATAAAATTCTAGTATCCTAAGTTGTCATATGGAAAACCTAAGGTTTCCTTCTGCTATAAGGAAATATTCCTTATTAATTCTTCTTATCTTCTTTGACCGAAAGTAATATGAACTTTACTTCTCTCTGTGTGCCACACCCAGAAGGATTTAGTGTTTGGGTTTTGTTGAAACTACTTTTAGGCCGAAACTGGGTCTCCCCATCTCTGCCATCTAGTGGTAAGGTGGAAGAAATACTGGTTTCCTACCGAGCTTTAAATGCAGGAACGCTGGTAGACGTCCAAGAAATGTTAAGAACCATCAACAAATTAATGACTAATCGTTATGTTTAGTCTTTAATGCAAAGCAGTGAATTATGTGTTTACAAAGAGAGTTTGTGAGTCTTTCCTTTTTCGATTTTGGCTGCTTGAAATAGAAAACCTGGGAATTCAAAACACATGTAGACTAATTTAGTGCTGGTTTCTAACCACTTATAATTGAGGCAGACTAAATTTTACAACAAAGTTTCTGTTTGCAGTATAAACAGAAGATAGCTGAAGAATTTGTTAATCTTTTCAGTAACATTACCTAGATTCGATCTTCAATTCTGATATATACTTACATTAAATGCTGCATATATTCATTGTTTTAACTTAAGCTTTAATTGAAAGTATGTTTCCACTTCTGTATAGCGACGGATCTTTATACTACGCATGTATTAATATGACAAGTGAAATTATGTCTGACACATTCAAAGTCAAAAATAGGCTGCTCATTCCCTGGAATATATAAAATCCAGTGTTTAATGACTTTGCTGACAACACTGTAATGAAGCCATTTTAAAAACTGTGTTATAATAAGCATATTACATTACTCATAACAGGTCATGGTTACTTCAGAGGGATCTAGTTGATAAACTGGCAACACGAAATTTGATTTGTGTCAGCTGGTTTTTATTCAGTGACAGAAAAATACTTTACATTAAAAGTGGAAAATTTCTGAGATTAGTTTAAAGGGTAAAATGAAGGACAATTATTTAAAATAGAAATGAGGGGATTTGCTTATATTGTGGACTCTGATTATATGTTAATTTGCTTTTGGGAAAGACATCTGAGACACGTAGGCAACGTATTTGATAAGATCTTGGGTAGGGATTTTGATAAATCCAGCTTCCAGATACTCAGCTGCAGCATTTATAGTTAGGTGAACCAAAATCTTATTATTATGGGTGAATTTAGAGAGGAGAAGCTTAAAAATTAATCCTCAGTAGATCATCTGGTTTGGAACAGACCTTGGCAGACTAGGCATCCTTCCATCACTTTACAGAATAGAATAATTAGCATGTGGGTGGGTTTGTAAATCGTGAAGTCGTTCGTTTTTAATAGGGCTGTGCAGGGGTGAAGCTGGGAGGCTAGTGACAACAGCATGGTTACGCATTGTCTTCTCATCCAAGTGCCATTAAGCGCTGCCGTGTTTGATTATAGTACTCTTCACAACCCGAAAGTTATAGACTGCTAGATGGGAACTTCAAGAAGTCATCGAGTCTGTTCTTGATATTGGTGAGTCCAGCAGCATCCTGGAGGTTCAGAACCTTTCTGTTTTGCTAGCAAGCCTCAACTCATGGTCCCGTGAACTAGCGTGAAACTGCCAAAGCAGACCCTCTGCCAGTGTCCGTATCAAGACAATGTCTCTACTTGTACTATTGTCTCTGTTTGTGTACTTGGTTTATATGCTCTTTAGTTGTGATTAATTTTAATATTTTCAGTTTTAATAAATTTCCAGAAGAAATTTCCTGGACATCCACTTGGGAAGCAATATTTTAATTTTCTCAGAAAGACCTATACAACCCACCTGTTATTTATTTGTTTGTTTGTTTGTTTGCTTTTGAGACAGTCTCACTCTCACTCGGTCCCCCTACGTAGAGTGCTGTAGTGTCATAGCTCACAGCAACCTCAAACTCTCAGGCTTCAGCAATCCTCTTGCCTCAGCCTCCCCAGGAGCTGGGACTACAGATGCCTGCCACAATGCCAGGCTGGTTTTTCTATTTTTAGTAGAGACAGGGTCTCACTCTTGCTTAGACTGCTCTCAAACTCCTGAGCTCAAGCAATCCACCAGTCTTGGCCTCCCAAAGTGCTAGGATTACCCCCACGCCTGGCCTAATAGACTCTGGTGAGATACAAATCCTTTGTCTGCCCTTTAAAGGCCTGGGTCTCATAATCTAGTTATTAGAATGCCAGGGCCAGGCCAGCCTACTAACCTACTAACTGTAGCCAAGGATGATGAAAAAAAAATAGTGACTAACACAGGGCTGTAGAGAAAATCAAATGTTAGATCTTGTAATGGAATTCTGTGACTTCACTGAGCCTGTTGTTTGAAACTTTGTAAGGTGATGATTTCCCCTTATAAGTGAATAGGGGAAGAAGAACCAGATGTCCTTGAAGAATTGTCACTTTGAGGGTGTCCATTGTTAGTGAGATAAAAGCAGAGGAAATTTAACAAAGGACTCACACATAAATGTTAAAAGTTATGAAAAAATCCAGGAGAAACAGGTGTCTCTGAATCGAAACCAAAGTGTAAGCAAGAAGACTTATTGGTGCACAGAAGTGTGCAGAAACCAGAAAGGAAAGAACAGAGAAGTGACTGGCTTTGAGCAGGGATCTCGGGTAATCTCTAGTACCTGTTCGTAGGTAGCACCGGGCCACTGTAGGTGGTTACCACTTGGTAACAGAAGGGGTCAGCAGAGAGCTGCCAGGGTGGCGCGGTTGACTCAAAAGTCAACTTAGGAGGTGAGAATGCAAGGGAGAAGCTGGAAGGAGAGCCAGAAAGCCTCCCAGGAGTGTTACAGAAGCACCAGATAGGCTGATTAATTGGTTATGCCTGCAGAGGAAGCTACCAGCTTCTAGCCCTAGAATGCCTTTCCCTAAAGGCATATTCCCATTCAAATATCCACTTTAGCATGGCTGGGGAACGAATGGCTCAGGTCTGAAGAGAGATACCAGATTAGTTCTTTTCCCAGAGCTTTTACCCATCTTCAGCAGCACTAAGGCCACCAGTGATGTTAATAGTAGTGAAGGAGCCTCTGCCTTTCTATTGGTGGTTTCTGAATGTCACCAGGCTCCTCCCATCATTCAGTTTTCTTGTGGTTTTGCAGTGGATGTGATTTCTGGGTGACTGCTGCTGGACTTCCCTCTACCTGATTTCAACATGATTTCAGAAGCAGGGACAGATGATTTTATAGATGATTTAAATACTCCAAAAGGGATCTTTCCATTGGTTCTGGCCAACGTTTTTGTCACACTCGTTTCTGGAAGTGTGGTGGACACCAGCACTGTCTAGACCAAAGTCAAGTCCACGCTAGTTAGCTGAAGTAGGGAGGAGAGGGCTATCGTGGTAGGAAGGGAAGGTTTAGACCCTTTATATTCTTCTGTGAAGTGCAGCACTCTTAGCTAGATAGATTAACTATAGTATTTGATCTTGTCTGCCTGGAATGGGCAGCCCTGGCTCAGCCATTGACTGAAGCCAGAGGAGGTTGAAGGCCCTGTGGGTGGTTGTTGGAGTCATTGGAGGCTAATTGAGAGGTACTAGCATTGGTGCATTTGAACCAGTTTGTGCTGACTTCAGAGAGCCGATTGTTGCTATCTCCATTGTATCACAGTGGTAGCTTGACTGGCTACACAGGGAATATTTACAGGACAGAAATTGGAAAATTCTATAAATGAGCTCTCCATCATCTGCCAACACACCCCTGACTATGCATCAGGTACAGACAGAGATGATAGGATTACCTGACTCTGTTCATGTCCTTGCTCATTTATTTTCTTATTAGAATTCCCCAAACTGTTCAGTATTATAAACCATTAAAGTGAAAAATTTTCCCAGCTACCCTCTGACTTTATGGTCACTGGAGGGTATTTTTTTCCCCCTCTCCAATTGCTCTAGTTTTGATATGAGGACAGATGGTTTGGACCTGGTCTCAGAGCTGGTGTGTCCAATGCTGGGACTGGTGGACAAGAAACCCAGGGTTGACTTTGCCCCTGATCTGCTCTGGTGAGACAAATATTCCCCTCAAACTTTAGTTAGTTGGTCTATAAAAAAAAGGGGGGGGGGCTAGGTCTAGAATACTCCAGTTTTTCCTGCTCTAAATTCTGAATTGCATTTCTAATTTTCTTTGGAATGTCAAGTAGCTATGATATATATTTAGAGAAGATATTAGTCACAATCTCTAAATAATTTGCTGCAAGCATTTTGCTCCCCACAATATGCCGTATCATGACTCTGGGCCTTTGCTTTGAATGTTCGCGTCTATGGAATGTCCTACCCTCCTTTTGGTCCATTTGACCAAGTTCTGCTCCTCTTTGAAGGGTCAGCTTCTATGTGACCACTATTGTAAAGCCTTCCAGGACTCTCAGACTGCAGTATCCCAAGCTCTCTTGATGTTTCTTGGAGGCCTGACTGCTCTCTGCCACTGGTACCACTAGAGGCCGTGCAGACAGCAGTGTGGCTCTATGTACGGGTCTTCCAGAGACTTCCTCCCAGCTCCATTTCTTGTTTATTCCCTTGAAGCCATTTGCTCCATCAAGTCAGCTGAGCTTTGAATCCTGCTTCTGTTTGACTTTCACCTCCCCTGCCCATCACTCCCTTATGGGCTTCATGTGTTAAAAAATCTTTGGATGTTACGTTCAATCCCTTTTTGTTCCTAACCCCTAATGGCTGTTTCTCTCCCCCTATTCCAACACTTTTCTTCAATGCCTGAAATACTGAGCCAACTGCTTGAGAGAGGAGTTCTCATAAGAGCTTGAAAATACCTTAGTGAGGAGACTATTTGATCTGCATGCTCAGGCCCTATTCTCGAATCTGCAACATGAAAATGCTCAGTGAATGTATGTTGAAAGAATGAATAAATAAATGTGTAGGGTGAAGAGAGCTCACTCACCTGAAGCCCTGATGTAGGGGCCACAAGTAAGAGGTAGGCGTGATGTCACATCATGAACAATGGTCCTTGAGTTTGGATGCTGTTCTAGAGATTGATATTTTTCAACATTTTTTAAGGCTTCAGGGAAGATCTGAAAAAAACTAGATATTTTTACTATCAACAAAGTGCACAGCGCACAAAAGTTTGCACAGAATTTGAGTGCCTTCACATATTCCCTTGAAGGCCATCCGTGAATGGATGCTGAAGAAACAGTTGACATAAGAATTGTCACCTGTTTTTAAAGAGTGAGACCGTCACATAGAAAAGAAATGACTATTTCCAAATATATTGACAGACTTACTTGGAACAGTAAGTTTGAATGCCCACATGGCCATTGGCCTGATCATTATGGGTTTAGGAACATCATGGGAGAGAGCCAAAACAGAAAGGAAGAGTAACTTACAATTTAACAAAATTTTAGAACTGGTACTTTTTCCTTCTTCTCTCTATTCATTCTTATTTTCTTCCTGTGTCTTTAATATAAAGCAAGAAAGCTATTTCTGTAGGTTATATTTTTCCACCCACTTTTTCCAATGCTCTATATCTTTTCCTTCTATTTGATGCTCAATTCAAACAAACTACCTTTCTATAAACCTGTGTGTAGTGCTGTTGGCCTTCCATTAAGTTCAGGTTGGCGAGCTTTCTCATACTCCAGCAATTCCCAGTCTGAATTTATGATATTGCTAGGCATGAATGACTCTGCCTAGAATTGCATTAAAAGCATGTAAGATGTGGAAGATATCATCAGGCTTAGCACAAATTAAGGATAGGTATTAAATGTGGTCTGTGGGGATAGAGTTGAATAAATTTAAGTGTGTGGGAGATTAATACAAGCTCAGTCATTTGGAAATTCCTTTGATTACATTTCTATCAGAAAGTGGGGGAAATGGCCCGTTTTGTTGCTTATTAGGTTTTCTGCAACTTTTAATCATTTATCCGCTCTAATTTGTTTCTTCTCCCATTTTACTTTCCTTTGTTCTTGTCTTTGAGAAAAGACTCCCTCTAAAACTTATGTCTTCATTTGTGTCCTTAATCTGTCCTTCTCCTCATGTAAATGGACCCAGCTATTAGCTCCTCTCTTCCTTACATTGCCAGTTTCTCTCTTTCCTGGCTCCTTCTCACTTGCCCATACGGAAGCTCACATCAGTTTGTTTTCCTGTCGTACAATCATTCCCTCTTTCTTCCTCCTTTCTCTGGTCCAAGATCTCCAGTTCAGCCTACTGGTTTTTCTCCTGTGCCTCACCTCCCAGTCTATCTCTGTGTTAACTGGGATGAGATAGATTATGTTGTGATATTACAGTTATTAAGTAGTAATTACCCAATTTCCTTAAGTACTCAGGATAGCAGGTGTCTCAGACATTTTACTTTAGCCCTTCTTTTTTTGTTGTGAAGGTACATCCTCATTCTTTCAGATGCATTTTTTAGATTGTGATTATCTTTCAAATTTTTTTAGAGTAATTTTTGTGAAACCATGGATAAGTCAAATAATCATGTTATCTTCAACTATGATATCCATGTGAACCCAACGCAGTGCAGATAGCTCAAGATATCAATGACATGTTTGCGAAGGATGTGGCTAATGAACAAACAGTTGGTCAATGGTTTGAGAAGTCCTGTTATGGTGATTTTAGTCTTGAATATGAGCCATGTGGGTGACCTGAGACCAAGGTGGATGATGATGAGCTGAAAGCTGTAGTGGAAGCGAATCCATCTCAACTTATGTGTGAATTAACAGCAAGGTTTGATGTTACTATTCCAACAATATTGGACTGTTCGAAACAAATTGGCAAGGTAAGGAAGCCAGGTATACGGATTCCATGTGAATGAAATGAACAGCAGGAAAGAAATCATCTCAAAACTCGACTTTCTTTGCTGTCAAAACATAAAGGTGAACAATTTCTACATTGCTTTTTTATGCACGATGAAAAATGGATTCTGACACTCATGAGGTTTTGGCACAATGGTTAGATAAAGACTAAGTGCTGAAACATAGTCCCAAACTGAATATCCATCCAAAAAAGTTAATGGTATCTGTTTGTTGGTTTGGTGCTGGTATCATCCACTATAGCTTTGTGAAACCTGCTCAATTGATTATAGCAGAAGTCTGCTGCAACCAATCAGATGAATGATGAGGATGCTTGTGATTAAGCAGCCAAGATTGGTCCACAGAGACAGGCCAATCTTCTGGTGTTTTTTTTTTTTTCTTGAGACAGTGTCTTATTATGTCACCCTCAAGAGAATCCTGTGGCGTCACAGCTCACAGCAACCTCAAACTCTTGGGCTTAAGTGATTCTCTTGCCTCAGCTTCCCAAGTAGCAGGGACTACAGGCACCCACCATAGTGCCCGGCATTTCTTTTTTTGTTGTTGCAGTTGTTTTAGCTGGCCTGGGCCAGTTCAAACCCGCTACCTTTGGTGTACGTGGCTGGCGCCATAACCACTGTGCTACATGCGCTGAGCCAGGCCAATCTTCTTGTAAGGCAATGCTCAGCCTCAGGGTGCATGAACAATGCTTCTCAAAACTACAGAATTTGGACTCTTTGTCATCCACTGTATCACCAGCGCTTGAGCCAACTTACTTCCACTTCTTCCATGTTTTGGATCACTTCTTGCAAGGAAAAATATTCAATTCTCACCAAGCTGTAGAAAATGCCTTTTGAGATTTAATTGCCACTCACTCTCCAGATTCTTCACTGCTGGCATACACACACTACTGTAAGGATGATAAGACTCTGTCACTAGTTAAGGTGTAAACTTTGGTTAATTGTACTGTTTTATGTATGTTTGAGGTATAATAAACTAACCTTTTGATTCAAACTTGGGCCTTTCATATTTAAGGACCTATAAAAAATGCTGAATTCTCAGTGACTTAGCAAAACCCAGACGCACACCCTTCATGTCACCATTTGAGGGCCTGGCAGCTCTCCTACACGCTTCCCCTCCAGTGGCCACCCCAGGACGCAGGCTAAATCCAGCTCACCCCTGTCACATGGAGGTTGAATCTTACGTTTTCATCCAGACAGGCATGGGAGGAATTAAGATACACTGTTGCCCTCAATGCTCATGGGCTAGGGAATGTAGAGGGACATGTGGAAATGTGACAGGCACTAACGTTTTGGTCTTGGCCACTATTTCCATTTCCTCAATGTCATATTTCTCTTCCCATCCCTTAAAGGACTGAAAGAATAAGCCACAGTCAGGCACCTCCATGGACTTCAGGTTTGGCCAGTGCTTTGAAAGGTGAGGCTATGGATACTAAATTGAATACTACATAAGATTTAAAATATCAAACTGGTCTAGATTGGACTGCAATTTGGGGGGCAAATCTCACTCTGTTGCCCTGGTACCAGGGTGTACCATGGTGGCATCATAGCTCACAGCAACTTCAACATCTTGGGCTTGAGCAATTTTTCAGCTTGAGTCTCCTGAGTAGCTGGGACTACATGTATCCACCAGAATTTCTGGCTAGTTTTTCTATTTTTAGTAGACATGGTGTCTTGCTCTTGCTCAGGCTAGTCTTGAACTTGTGAACTCCAGAAATCCACCCCCCGCAGCCTCCCAGAGTGTTAGGATTACAGGTGTGAGCCACCACATGTGGCCTGGACTAGATTTTTTAATATTCAAAGGGACCAGAAATCTATGGGATCTACCCAACATATCATTAAGGACCAGGAAAGGGAGATTTAACAAAATTTACTTAAAAGTATTGATTGGGAAAAAATAAAGCCACTTAAACTTTGTACCGTATTGGGTTCAAGATTGTCCAATATGAAGGCTGGGTTAGTTCACAGAATAATATCATCAGTGATAAAGAAAAGTATGAAACATTTTACTGTTAAATTTCAGTGACATGAGGAAACAAAAACTAATAAAAGTATTCTTTTGTCTTTTAATAAGCTTAAACAATGCCCTTACTTCAGTTTAGATAACAGAAAAGGGAAGTTAATCACATTTTAAATTAAATTCAAAGGCAGAGTGTCTAAAAATAATTGAGGTTTGGTAAATAACTTTCTGCTGAGAGTGCTGTGAAACTCTCATAATTAGATTAATGTGGTTCATCTCCCTTGAGAATCAGAGTGAGCGTGAATCAGCCCTAATAATAAAGTACATTACATATGAACAAAGCAAATGCCTTTTGATGTACTCTCAATGACCTATGAGTGGAGTTCTCAAATTGTCATAAATTCTCATCCCTGCTTTTACTTTCTAGGATTTTGAGCATGAATTATTATTATGACTCAAAGATAGAGTTTTAATAATATATGTCTGTGGATAATTAAAAAGCAATCTTCCTCTATGGAAAATACTTTAGGTATAAAGAAAGTGTTTCCAATAATGTTCACAGGGCTGAAGTAGGCCTTATATTTCATCCCAACCCTCTTCTCTTAAACTTTCCCAGCACTTTGGGGAATATGCTTTGTATTTAAGATCTCCTGAGAAAAAGATGTAAACTTCCTGCTGTTTAACCATCCTTCTGGCCACATCTAAACTTGTACATTATTAATTACATGGAACATTCTTTATTAGATATTTCTTAAAGCTCAGCCTATTGCAGTCTTATAATTTTTTTGCATATTACTTATTTGGATACATTTTTTATACATAATTGATTTTAAACCCCTTTTCCCTTCTGGAAGACAGGAAGTTTTATTTGTTACATAGTAACAAATTCTTGGGATCTAAAATAATGTTTGGATTAGAAATATACTTATCACATGATTTTAAATTTGAAAGATTCTATAAGAATGTCTATGGCGGCTTGGTGCCTGTGGCTCAAGTGGCTAAGGTGCCAGTCACATACACCTAGGGTGGTAGGTTCGAATCCAGCCCGGCCTGCCAAACAACAATGATGGCTGCAACCGAAAAAAAAATAGCCAGGCATTGTGGCGGGCGCCTATGGTCCCAGCTATTTGGGAGGCGGAGGCAGGAGACTCGCTTGAGCCCAGGAGTTGAAGGTTGCTGTGAGCTATGCCATGGCACTCTACCAAGGGGGACAGCTTGAGGCTCTGTCTCAAAAAAAAAAAAAAAATAAAAAGAATGTCTATGGCACCACCCAGTCATAGAGAGCTTAAAGAATTTTGAAAATACACTTGGTTAGTGACTGAGTTTGGAATCAACTAATTTTCAGGCCATTAATTTGTGCCTTATATTGTAATTTCTGTATTTTATATATTTCTTTATCTGGAAAATAGCTTTTCCTTTTAATATTCAAAGGGACCAGAAATCTATGGGATCTACCCAACATATCAGAAATCAATGGGATGGAAAAGCTGATGTAGAGTCCAAGCATGTGAGATTAATGCAATAGCTAGAAAGTACTATGGAAAAATTTCTTAGAGGGCATAGACAAAGTAAAATCCAAGTTATTGCTTATGATTATTTACTAATGTGTTTGATTATTTGACTAATATCTGTCTTACCCACTAAATTGTAAGTCCAAGGAATCATTAATTATATTTTAATAATAGGCATACAGTTGTTCTTTTAAAAGAGATATTCAATTTGGAAACTTATCATTTATCTTTAGGTATTTTCTCTCAGAAATGTTAATGTGTTGGCAATTTTATAGATGATTTTCAAGGTCTGAATTTTGTGAATTTTATGAATCCCTTTTATAAAATCATTCTTTAAAGTAGTTGCTGAACTTTATGTGTATCTAAATGTCATCAGGAGCAGCATTTTTATACTTTTTAAAATTTCTGATATTATTCTTAAGGACCTTTTAACTGTAATACTTGTTAATTGGATTACTTCAAAGTTGACAAGTGGATCAATGAGACCTCTTACAAAGTGGGAGTGAGGACTGATGGAACTTGTCTGTTGATATCTTTAATTGATAGCTCATTCAACCTGCAATTGGTCAAGTTCTAAAGTTGGAGAGATGAGTTATTGTAGACTTTTTGTTTTCTTGTTTTGATTTAATTTATTTTTATTTATGAAAGGATGCATTAGTATTTTCTCATTATACAAAAGTTGAGTAAAACAGGAGCTCAAAGAGTAAATTTTTTCTTAATAATTATATTGGAAAATAAAATAAAATAAAATAAACAATTATATTGGTAATTATATTTGGCCATGACAAAGTACCATAGACTGGATGACTTAAGCAATAGTAATAAATATTTTTCACAGATCTGGAGGCTAGAAGTCTGAGATTAGGGTGCCAGCATAGCCAGAACCTGGTGGGGGTGCTCTTTCTCCTTTGTAGACTGCCACCTGCCTTTTGACTGGATTCTCAAAATCTCTGGTGTCTCTTCTTACATGGATGCGAATCCTGTCACTAGGCCCCACCCTCATGACCTCATGAATCTAATTACATCCCAAAGGCCTTATCTGCAAATAACATCACATTGACAGTTAGGCTTCAGCATAATAGGGGGTCACAATTCTGTTTATAACAGTATAAATGGTGAATTTTTTTTTTTTTGAGACAGAGCCTCAAGCTGTCCCCCTGGATAGAGTGCTGTGGCATCGCAGCTCACAGCAACCTCCAACTCCTGGGCTCAAGCGAGTCTCTTGCCTCCGCCTCCCAAGTAGCTGGGACCATAGGCACCTGCCACAATGCCCGGCTATTTTTTGGTTGCAGCCATCATTGTTGTTTTGGTGGGCCCAGGCTGGATTCAAACCCACCACCTTAGGTGTATGTGGCTGGCGCCTTAGCCACTTGAGCCACAGGTGCCGAGCCAAATGGTGAATATTTATATAGTACTTGCTAATTTATATAATGCACAATGCCAAGATCTGTCCAATGCAATGCACATATTTTACAGATGAGGAAACTGAGGCATCTAGCGAAAACACACAGATAGTAAGTGGCAGAGCCAAGACTTAAAGTTAAGAGATTTGGCAACAAAGTCTGTGCCTTTAAACACTATTCCCTAAGCCCTCACCTGTTAGCATTCTCCAGTGGTAACACTGCCAGCAAATGGTGCGCATTTTTCTAGGCCCCTTTGCAGGCCATGTTATTTGCTCTGGCTTTGCTTTTTTTTTTGGTCACTAGATTCACCAGGTGAGCAATGTTGTAGCAGGTGGTGTAAAACAGGATGTGCTGAGTCTTCTGAATTGATCTTCTCCTTCAATACACCTACCCAATTGCCACATTAATGCTACCAGTCTTCCAGACTTCAGCCAAGCAGTACTTCATCATGGAAGCCTTTCTGATTTTCCATCCCATTTATTATAAAAAGGAAGAAAATGTGATCCGTAGAGGTTAACTGGTTTCCTCCAGAGAGGCTTCCTGACTCTTTAATGACAGAACTAAACTTAGAATTCAGGTCTCTTGATTTAGCTGAGAGCTCCCCTTCAGCACATCACTTTGATTTTCTGGAACTCACATTCACCATTCGTGATTCAAGGGAGAAACTCATGAGTGTACTATATACTTTTTGATTCGGCCCAATTTCGGAAAAGTACATTTTAGATCTTGAATCTGTGGATTGATTATCCTATAAAGAGTAGCAAATAATAGAGACTGTTCCAAAATTCAGCAAAAGGCATAAGATAAATGTTTGAAATTACTTCTGTGAATGACAAAGTCATTTAGAACAATCTTTTAATTATAATTTACATAAAGGAGGTATGAGATTATTATTACCAGACTATTAGTAAGGCAGAAAGGATATAATCTTTTTAATAAGGATAAGAGGGTTGAGGCACCCCCAGATTTGGTGAATTATGAAAGTGAATAGGTATTAGTTGTTTGCTGCTATGGTAACAAATTATCACAAACACTTAGCAGCTTAAAATGACATAAACTTATGAGTACACAGTTATATAGGTGAGAAGTCTGGTAGGGCTCAGGGCACCACCAGGATGAAATCAAGTAGTTGGCTTGCTTGAGATCTCGCCTGGAAGTTCTGAAGGAAAATGTACTGGCTGTCTCCTTCAGGATGTCAGCAGAATTAAGGTCCATATGATTGAAGGACTGAGATTCTCAATCCTTGTTGGGTGTTGGCTGGGGATGGGTAGGTGGCTGTTGTTTTCTGCTTCTGGAGGCCACCTGCATTCTCTGGCTTGTAGTCCTCTTTACGGTGGGCTTGTAGTACCTCTTTTTATGGTGGGCAACATTTGTAGTTCCTGTCCTTCCCATTCTTGGGAGCTCTCTGCCCAATCCTTTAGTCTCATTTTGTGCCTTCTTTCCTGATGCATCTGTCTAATTAACTCTTCTGATATACTCTTCTATTTTTAGGGACTCAAGGGATTATATTTGGCCCAATTGAATGCTTTAGGATAATATCCCTATTTTAATGTTCCATAATCACAATGGTGAAATCCCTTTCCTTTTGCCATCCAAAGTAACATTATTTTGGGAGTTAGGACATGGAGATCTTTGGTGGAGAGGGGTCATTATTTTGCAGTCCCCCTCCTTTCCCCAGAGATGCACATCCATCCCATATAGAGAATACATTTATCTCATCCAATGATCTCCCCAAATCTCATCCCATTACAGCATCAATTTAAATTCTCATCTCAATTTTACCAACTTGCCTAAATCTAAGCACCTAAGTAATCTACGTTACACATCATTGGGACTCTAGGTGTAATTCTTCCCAAAGCACAACTCCTCTCAATCCTTGGATCTGTGGAACTAAAGAAACACGTTATCTGCTCCCAACATACAAGGGTGTGATAGGCATAGACTAACACTTGTAGATATTAGGGAACACAAAGGAAGAAAATGGAAGGATAAAAGGAGTCATTGGTTCCAAGCTGTTTTGAACTACAGAGAGGCAAACTCCATTAGATTTCAAGGTCTGTGTTAACCAGTTTGATGAGAGTATTTCAAAATGTATATGAAAACAGCACACTGTACCCCATGATTGCCTTAATGTACACAGTCATGCTATAAGAAATAAAAAAAAGAAAGATTTCAAGGTCTAGGGGAAAAATCAAAGCCCTCTTGCTTTGATTTGCCTCTTGGCCCCACCCGCAGTGCTCTTGGGTCCCTCCTCTAAGTTGTGCTCCCCTATTTGTGGAAGGTGAGACACAATTGCTGCTGAGTAATTGAGCAGCACATGTCTTAGTCCATCGCGGCTAATATAACAAAAATACCATAAACTGGGCAGTTTATAAACTATTAAATGAAGACTTTTTTACCTTGGTGGGAAATCCAAGGTTGAGGCCCCCCAGATTTGGTGTCTGGCGAAAGTCTGTTCCCCATGGATGGCACCTGTGTGCTGCCTTCTCAATGGTGAGAGGGCAAGGCAGCTCTCTGGGCCCTCTTTAACAAGGGCACCAATCCCATTCCCTCATGACCTACTCCCTTCCCCAAAGGGCCCAACATCTAACACTGTAACCTGAGGGGTTAGGATAGAAACATATAAAATTGAGGGCATACCTATGTTGAGACAATAGCAGCCTGTTTTCTGCCGGTAGAATTTTGATGAACTGATCAAAATTTTGAACAGCTTTTTAAAATTTTGTACTGTCTTTGCCTCTTTCAATCCTAGCTGGCAGCATTGCTAGTGTCTTAATATTCTCAAGAACTTTATGGGCTCCCCATGTATGTCACGGAGATTTACCTTGCACGCAGATCTGTTCCCAGACAATCCTATCTCTATGTATGGCTTCTGCAGAGTTGGCTGAGGAGATGGATGAGTCACCCCTTTCATCTCGTCAAGTCGCCTTTTGTGTAACTTAATGTTATGATCTTCTGAGTTTTCTCAGGCAATTGCAAAATGTTTTGCACAGGTGGTCACACCCTAGGTTCTTTCTCTATAACATGCTTCCCTGGCTGTGACTCTCTTAATCTTTTTCTATTTATGTAGGTATAGGATTTCTAAAATCACGAAGTACCTGACTGGCTCCTTTTTAAAAGTTCTTTCCTCAATGTATCTCTGTTAATTTGCATTTTACTGCAAGCAGCTTAAAAAACCAGTTCACACCTTTCAATATGTTGGTGGAAGTTTCCTCAGCTAAATTGCCAGGTTTTCCGCTTATAAGTTCTGCCTTCAATATAACTGCAGGACACTCTGTCTTCAAGTTTTCTGCCCCTTTAGAATAAGGATTCTCCGTCCTGAAGTTTCCCTCATCAGAAGCATTGTTCAAGTCTGTAGTTCTACTAACAGCACATTCATGGTGATCAAGCCTTTTCTATTATGTTCCTGGACATTCTTTACACCACCATTCACTGCTTGATTTCAAAGCTGTTTCCACGTGTTTGGGTATTTGTTACAGTAGCAGCCCACTCCAGGTAACAGAATCGGTATTGGTTTTGTATTGATGTTGTAAATAAATTACCACAAACAGCACAGATTTATTACTTCCCAGTTTTGTAGGGTGAGTTATGTCTGGCAGGCTCAGCTGGTTTCTCTTTCCTGGGTGCCCAGAGTCTGAAATCCAGGTGGTGGGTGACCTAGATCTTATCTGGAGGAGCCTGGAGAGGTTGGGAAAGCATTCAGTTCCAGGCTCCTTCAAGTTGTTGGTAGAATTCAGTTCCATGTGGTTGCAGGATGAAGGTTTTTGTTTCCTGTTTGTTGACCCCCCGGGGGGGGGGTTCTTGGCTGTTGGAGACTGCATTCCCTGGCTCTTGGCTCCCACTGCCTGCAAAGCCAGCAGTAGTGGGTTGCACCCTCTGACGTTCTAATCTCCCTGACTCCCTCTTCTGCCTCTTTTATCTTTTTTTTTTTTTTTTCCAGTTTTTGGCCGGGCTGGGTTTGAACTCACTATCTCCAGCATATGGGACTGGCACCCTACCCTTTTGAGCCACAGGCGCTGCCCTGCCTCTTTTATCTTTTATTGCATCTCTCTGCATGTTGACTCCAGCTGGTGAAATATATCTGCTTTTAAGTGTTCACATGATTAGGCCGGGCCTACTTTGATAATCCAGGATAACCTCTCTGCATAACATTTATCACTTTAAAAATAACTTTCAGGTTAATATGAGGGAGGTTGAAGAACATTCTTCTTGGTTTCACAAGTATCACAACAATGGAAAAGCAAGCCTCCAATGTGTGTAATACTGATACAAAATCAATGGATTACCAACTTTATCACATTTTCAAAGTCTCTTTTGCCATGTAATAAGATATTTACAGGTGGATCATTGGTCTGGCTACCACAGAATATTATCCCACAAATCTTTCAAGTCATGGCTAAAAAGAAGGAGGGGTGGAAACATCAAAATAGCCGTTGGCAGTGGCAGGCAACTGGAAAGCAGTGAGTAGTTTATAGCCCTCAAGTTGGAAGTAATTACATAGGCTGGTGTCTGGGAGTTACTGAGTGACTGCCCAGCAGCCTGAAAAATCAACAAAAGCATTTCTGGCTTGAATGGTGAATACCAGAAAGGGAAGTTTCAGCAGCAAAGATGCTCAAGTAAAAAAAAAATACCTTTGTCTTTACTCACCATGAATGAGTCTGATCAGGAGTCGGACAGTGCAAGAGTAGAAAGAGATGTTGGCTGCTTCTTTCCTGGACGCTCCATGGGGCACATTAAGATAGGCTTCCATGCTTAAAGAAGAGACTTCTGAATCCTGGAAGAACGTGCAGGAGTCTATTTAAGAATGCTGCATTTCCATCTGTTGTGATTTAAATTACGGTGCAGTGTGATATTTAAGCTGCTTGTACTAGAAAATTAATAAAAGAACTTCATTCATTTCAGTTTGCTTTTCTGGGGCGTTGGCTCTCAAGTACAGAAATACGATGATATTTAGCTTAGCACTTAAATCAAGCTTACAAGGTTCTCTTAAGTATACATACTGACTTTAGTGTGTTAATAATTATTTTCTTGTCCAAATGGCTTACTTTCTAAAAGGGATTCTTTCCAAATCCCTCCCACAGGGGAAAATACAAGTAATTAAGAATTTGAAATAATCCAATATCTGGTAGTTCATACAACATGCGTAACCAGGAAGATTAATTTTAAATTTAAAAATATTTATTTCAACGATCAAGAAATTGGTCTTAGGCAATAGTGATAAGGAAAAGATCCTTCCTTCCTTCTGTGAAATCAGAATCATGGTCAGGTAGTGTTTCTGGTTAATTTCTTACCATTTCCCCTCCTTATAAAGCTATGTGTGTGTGTTGGCCCTTTTCCTCATTTATATCTTTCCTGAAGATGTAGTTAATACTTGTGGAATTTGCTTCTTAAAGGGTTGTGTTTGAACTCCACCCCAGAAAACCACTTTGTGTTATATGAAAGTGATTTTTCTTCATCAGGCCATGATCGTCTGAGACTGTGTGGAATGAGTCAGGGGAGTGGGGCCGGTCTCCTGGCTTACCTAAACATATTCTGTTTAATTTTATTTCTTAGCATTCCCAAGGATGTGTACCTACATTTCCTATCCTATGCCACAAAAGGTCTGGTCCCGTACTGCAAGGTGAAGGTAGTATAAGGCCCAGGCTTCAGAGAATTAAGACTCATGCGGATGGAGCTCTGTTGGGTCTAACAGTCTTACCTGGTGCCACTTGTCATCTGCTTCTCAGCCTGTGGCAGGATACACTTCTATCTCTGTCCCCTGGTCATGACCTTGATCCTACAGGCCCACTTTGCCTGGTGGCAGGGGCCAGAGATGCCTTGAGAGTGTAGGGAGGTAATGACAGGTTTTTAAGTTTTTTGTGGAATGAGGTGAGAGCTGACCTTTTCTCACAAGTACCCTTGCCAATGAAACTTCAGTCAGTTCTACTAATCACATGAATATTCTCTTTGAGTGAATTTTTTGGGGGGTGAGACGGGGTAGGAGAAATTGATAAAATGTTTGCTTTGGGTTAAAATTGATGCCTAGTGAAGTAAAGACATTTGTGGATGTGGAAATTAGCTAAGGATAAGCTTTGGACTTGGCCAGACCCAGGAAATTTTGTCTAGAACTCAAAGGAAGGGGGAGATCCCAATTACCATCTGTGCTATACATGTTAGCATAAATAATGGGGTTTAAATGTCACTATTAAAATCTTTATCATTGGATACTGGCTTTAATTGAAAGTTCAGATCAGCAGAAGCTTTATCCCTTGCAAAAGGACAAGCACAAATGTCATCTGTACCCTCTGACACTTCTAGACCCTATAAGATATCCCTAAAATTGCCCTCCATAGGGAAAATGGGAAATTGTAGCTAGATGTACCTATATGTATAAGATATTCGTTACAAATTTTTATAAAGAGGTGGCCAACACATAGGTAATATTTTGTAAATAGTTTGTAAATTTTAGTAATGAATATTTGGTAAATAAAGGTATATTTAGCTATAATTTACTGTTTTTCCTATGTGGGGCAACTTTGGGTAGACCCTCTAGTCCAATTTGTGAGGATTTGGGAAAATCAGAACTGGATTGTCTTCCTGTTTTCTCTAAATCTAATTCCAATCCTCCCACCAGTTCTTTCCTTTTTTCTTTTTCAAATGCACTGCGCTTACTCCAATCTGTACTTGAAAATTGCACAAAGCTAGGTTACGGTCTCTGCCAGAGGAGGACTGTGAATTAGAACTGACTGCTTAGCAGCAGCCAGGGTAAAATATGACGATCCTTGGCCATGTCTTCCATATCGCCTGGCGATTTAGGACAAAATATCCCAGAAAATTTGCAGTTTGAATGCCCAGGGTTTGTTTCCTCTGTGAGCAGACATCTGGGAGCAAGGGGTCTGCTACTCGTTCGCTGTTTGACAACCGGCAAAAAGTGAAAGCTGCTTTAAATATAAACGAAGTTCTGAGTTTTTAATTTCTCACTGAAAGAAAAGCTTTTTGCTTCTTGCCCTGACCTACTTAGACTTTACTAAGCAGACATTGCTGGAAAAACAAGAACTTTCCTTGTGTGCTATTGAGATGCCAGAAAAATGACAAGAAGGGCACACTAGGTCCATTTATAAAATAAAACCGTTTTAAGCCACAACTAACAGCAGTCCAATTCAGACTTCCCAGACTTCAGGAATTTCTGTAAATTTGCAGAAGCATTTTTTCCTACATGTTAAAAAAAGAATTCTCCCAGCCCTTAGAATCTAGATGTTTTATCTTTTGGGACTGCATTCAGGATAAAAATAGAAAAGTAGTTAATATGTATGTGGGAGTTACCAGTTTATCTGAATTTCACATTAAGACATCTCTTGAAATGTGTAAAACTGGGGCTATAAATATGATTTTAGAGCTGGATATGTCATTGACAGGCTCTGCACATCTTGAAATAATTGGAAACAACATTTCCTGCAGTGATGTATTTGTTTTAGGTAACTTTGCTACCAGGTACTGAAAACAAGGAGAGAGTAACACCCTACTAAAAAAGACAAGGTGAATAGATATTTATAAGTTTGTTTGTTTGTTTGTTTGTTTTGGCTAATAAGCCTACTGCTGAGAAAAAGAAAAGTTAGCAGACTGTGTTAAGACGAACCCCACGTTCTCCATAAATCTTGGTGGACTCACTCTGGGTTTAAAAAGTTTTAAATTCTGCTGGTGAACAAATTGGTTTGACCCAATGTTATTGGCTCAACTAGTATAAATTATCCCAACCTCACCCTATTTCCCCCAGTATTTCCTACCAGTTACCCAAATTTCTCCTGTTGAACAGTTGTTCTAACAATTTAATAACATCTAACATGTCCAGAGTTCTTCTACTTGATGGGTATGTGCTAAGCCATTTAACACATTATTTCACTGAATTCTCACAACCATTGTAAAAGTTAGTATGATTAGTAGATGAAATTGGGTCTGTGAGGTGAAGCCATTTGACCGTGTGGCTGGTAGATTGTAACTGGGATATAATAATAATAGTTGCTAAGATTTATATAGCAAATAATCATAACACGTTGACTCTTGACCTTAACCCAACAACAGAGAAGACTAAGAGAATGCATAGTGAAACCAGAGTATGAATGTCATCACTTTGAGCCCAATGCCTTGAGTATTAAGCTCTAAAATGGTAGCCACTAGCCACACATCACAATTTAAATGTAAATTAATTGACATTTTTAATTAAAAATGTGCAGTACCTCAGGCACTAGCTACATTCAAGTGGTCAATACCCACATGCTCATGCTGAAAAGTACAGGTTACAGCATACTTCTATCATCACAGAAAGTTGCATGGAATAGTTTTCTTCTAAGTATTTTATATTAATGTTCTCCTGTTTAAATGTTAATAAAGTAATATGAATTCCAAGAAGAAATTTAGAAAATACTTACTTTTTACTGGCAACACATGAACTAATCATCACTTGGGATGGACTTATTTTACTGATAGCTCATCTCATTAATTTTGTTTTTCTTATCATAAGTTCTGAAGTGGAAAATTTTCTGATCATGTGGCTAAATTCTGGGGATTTCCTTATTTTAAAACTATGCCTCCATTTTCATGTGCTACATAATTCCAAATAACTTTTTGTTTGGGAATACCAAGTGGTTAGAATATCTTCAAGGAGAAAAGAGAGTATTACAAATCTACTCTAAAAATTGGAATTTTAAAAATAAATATGGTTATAGGTTTCTTTGCTAAGGAGAATAACTGAACCCTTTCCCCCATATTGTATTCTTAATATCATGTAGTCATTTGAAACATAATCTTGCCATTTTAATGGGTATACATTATTCTATTTGAATATTGTTTCAAGAATAAAATAATCAAGAATGACTTTTCTTACTTTGAGTACCTTTCTATTCCCATGTACTGATGGTCCCTGACTTACAATAGTTCAACTTAGTTTTTCAACTTTGTGATGGTGTGGATGTGATCTGCATTCAGCAGAAATTATACTTTTAGTAGCCATATGACTATTCTGCCTTTCACTTTTAGTAGAGTATTCAACCAATTACAACTATTATGAGATAGTTACAACTTTATTATACAATAGGCTTTGGGTTGTATGATTCTGCCCAATTTTAGGATGATGTAAGTTTTATGAGCATGTTTAATACAGGTTAGGCTAAACAATGATGTTTGGTAGGTTGGGTGTATTAAACGCATTTGTGACATAATGGTATTTTTGACTTATGACGGGTTTATCCGGATATAACCCCACTGAAAGTGGAGGAGCATCTGTATATCTAACTTGGTTTCCTTAATCTTCATTTCTTGACTTTAAGCTAATTAAATAAAAGATTAAAATGGTTCTTATTACTTAAATTCTGACATTCTGGATATCCATATCTGTTGGGTTCATTCTAGTTTATGAAGGTGTTCAAATGACCATTTCAGGATTGACTGGATGCGTTTCCAATGGAGACCTGTTTTTAAGCAACATATTGGCTTTACACACCGAAGACTTTCCAAATAGCATTAACTAACATTGCATATGCACAGGATGGGTTCTCCTTTGTCCCAGATGACTCATAAAAATAAGCCAGAGCAGGCTGAACTCAATCCCAGTTTCCTGTCAATATTTTCCATTGACCTGTAGGTTGTCCTATGTCGCCCTAGACACTATGAGTTTCAGCCAATATGTGCTCTCTAAGGGGAGAAGTCTCTTTATCAGGGCACTGATAGTACCCTCAGCCAGTACCGGTTAGGTGAGGCAATTGTTACTGAAGGGTTTGTCTTGCCAGAGGGTATGAGCTGGACACCTGAATCAGAGGTGAAGCTAAGATCTGGGGCTGGGAGCAAGTGGTTCAGGAACTAGAGCAAAAATAAGACTGAAAAGAAGGTCTAGTAGAGTCAATATGGGGAAGCCACTGGGGTGCAAGAAGGAAAAAATGGGGGAAATTTGGGACTAGGGAGGTGAAGGTGGAGTTTCTGAGGAGGATAGTATGTGCCATCCTAAGCTTCAATTGGACAGCTTTAAAGAAAGAACCACAGGTCCCACATATCAATGTGGAGTTTTCATTGGCAAACTGGGAGACAGTTCTCTATGGGTCATCTAAGTTTCTGCACATTTAATGAGCAGAGGTATTCACAGTCTTTGTTCCAGATTATCTGCTCAAGGATGTATCTACAGTAAAGAGTCTTGGAAGATAATGATAAGTGTCTTTATGTGGAGCAAAATCAAATTTCATTACTCTCCAGTATAATAAATATGCCTGCTTGCCAAGGTCCATCAGGCTTAATGTTTCTTATAAAAGATTTGGTTGCCCTTAACTCTCCTGCAACATGCCCCACTAACTTACAGCATGTATTACTTCTTGGTCTTCTTCGCTTTACCCTGTGGGACCAGCACAAATGCTTATATACTCTGGCTACAGCTATTTTCATGAGTAATGCACCATCATTTGTTTCTGACCCAGGAATCTTGTGTTTTTGGCCAGGCTCTGTGACTGTATGCTATACCAGCTGTTGGTGTTTCTCTGAGGAAATGGACCACAGGACACGATGATCAGTACAAGCTTCAAGGAGAGGGGCTCACTGTCACGTTGCAGAGAGCGAGCTCCCCAACTCCTGCAAGGTTTTTTTAAAGAAAGTATTACAATGCTTTGTCAACAAGTAACATTTCTCACGGCTCACAGTCTCCTTTCCCAATGCACATAACCCAAGTACACCTTAAACAAAACAGTTCTCCCTGACCGTTCCCTGACCTTTCCCTAAAGAAAACAGAGTCCCTTGTGGCATGCCTCCAAGTGCCAGATGTTCCTGTGCTTGCATCAGGGGCATCTGGTTACTCTGAAGTCTTGTTGGTCAGGGCCAGGTTACAGAGCAAGGAAGACTCCATCCACACCAGCTATTACGTTAGCTTGTAGGTAGGGTCAACTCTCTGCTTATTCACACTTCTTAACAGTCAGTATAGCTTGGAGATGAGCTTCATCCTTATCTCAACCATTGAATTATTCTTTTTCTTTCTTTTTTTTTTTTTTTTTTTTGAGACAGAGTCTCACTTTGCTGCCCTTGATAGAGTACTATGGCATCATAGCTCACAGCAACCTCAAACTCTTTGGCTCAAGCAATCCTCTTGCCTCAGCCTGCCAAGTAGCTGGGACTACAGGTGCCTGTCACAACAGAGATGGGGTCTCCCTCTTGCTCAGGGTAGTCTTGAACTCTTGAGCTCAAGCAATCCACCCTCTTTGTCCTCCCAGAGTGCTAGGATTATAGGCATGAGCCACCATGCCCAGCCTTAGCCCTGAAGTAGTTTTAAAAGATAATAAATATCTTTTAAAAAGATAATAAATATAAAGACCGAAAGTGCCAACAAAAACTGGGCTTCAGTTTCCTCAAGTTCCCTCCATTGTAGGAGGGCACTGGGATAAGTAGGACCCTTGACTCTGTTTCCACATATCTTTAGTCTAAAGAGTAAAAACTTATAATATGCAATTGCACATGTGTCACCTTGCCCTGGATTTTGTACTTATAGTGCCAAGTTTTGATCATTTTTATTGTGTTTGTACACATAATAGCACTATATGATCATTTTGTCAGTCTGTTTAGATGGCTTAATTTATAGCATCTGCAGACCACATGCCCTCACATGAATGCTGACACCTTCTTTGAAATGGGTTTGAGCTTTTCAACTCTTCCTCACTGTTGTCTGACGTGAGTTGCCACTGAGTGTGACAATGTTGTATCTGACAAGCCTCTCCTAGGAGATTGTTACGAAACGCTAATATTCAGGATATGGAGAAGATATTTAGATGGTAACTGAGAACGATAACAATTTTAATTATGAAGTCAAGACTCTCTAAGTAAACAATAGAAAAGAAATATTAGATTCCAAAATTATTTCCTGTTTTGCCCTCTCTCAGAGGAATACAATGAATCTGACTCACAGTTTGCTGCTAACAGATATAAGGTGTTTTGAGAATCTTTCAACCCAATTTCTTTCTTTCCTTTTTTTTTTTAAACCTAATTTCAACTTGTTTCACCATTGGTGAAAATCTCAAAGCACTTAATACTGGATTTTTCCAGTTTATCTCTTCCCACCCCAACTCTACCCCAGCCCATGCAACTATGATTTCTTAGTTTCTTTAAAAAAATGCTTATGAGTTCCTAAGAAAATGAAAACTGTAAAAACCAACTTCTCTACTGAACAACTAGCTCGGGAGTTATTTCCATTCTGTTTATTCTCAGATTCCTGTGTAAAGATGTGAGCTTTTAAAAAAAACACGAAGTGTAGCTTTAATTTTAATCACTAGTTTTAATTAGTAGCTTTGCGATTTCATTCATACTATAGAAACATGAGAACTGCCGTGTGGAATTAACACGTCTATTTGTGCCCAATCTTGTCTTCCTGATGTATAATGATTGATGTGTAAAGAGCATCGGGAAACAGGAAACATGACCTATAATTTATAATTACACCTATGTGTTGGTGTGCACTAAATTCATATTGAGAACTAGTACCTAGCCTTTAACTCTCAGAATTGAGTTTTTGAGCAGCATAATTAGAGTTTTTTTCTGTTTATGTGGTTTAATTTTTGTCACTATTTGGAATATTCATACATTCTTCATGAATTCCCAGAGTAAATGAAGCTTGCAGGTTATTTTTTTCTGCCCTTGAGGATGAAGAAGGAATCCGAAGCTGCATACTCACTGGCTAATAAAAAAATACAATACAACCACTGAGATTTTCAGGAGCTTATTGGCACGGCGATTATAAAAGTCGGTTTGCTTTTCTTGCAGGCTTGTCTTGTCATTTTTCTCCTCTGATCGTGCAGATGAAGCACTTATAAGGATTTTTTAAAAATCTGGTAACACTATTAGATCATGCTAAAAATATGTATATAGTACCTAATTTAAAGTAAAAGGAACTCAACCTCCTCCCTTATTTTTGCTTCTTTTACATTCTTCTTCAGCCAGTTGAGAATTCCCAGCCCTAACTGTTCATGCCCACGACTATGAGTGTAAAACTCTGTGACAGTCTATTCAGTTTATGCATAAAGTTCCTAGGAGGTCATCCTTGTTACCAAGAAACCGTGTGTATCTTTTAGGGCTGTGATTCCCCACCTCCATGGACCTGTTAAGAGCTGGCCACTCCTTATGAGAATCTAATGCCTGATGATCTGAGGTAAATGTAATACCCTCGAATCATCCTGAAACCATCCCTCCCTGTCCTCCATGACCTTGGAAAAATTGTCTTCTATGAAATCAGTCCCTGGTGCCAAAGAGTTTGGGGACCACTGTTTTAGAGAGTATTTAATCCAGGGAGGCTAAATTATATCCCGTATGGTCTGTCATGGATAGTGGGTAAAAGCTGCCAAGGTACCCTGTCATTTGTGACGGGGATAACATTTTAGTGGTGCCTCACTTCCATATCAACGTAAAGGCCGTGCAGGCTTTCTTCAAAAAAGGCCTTTATTGAAAATTCTGAAATTTGCCGTTTCTAGATCATCTCTGAGAAAAGATCTATCCTAAAGCTAAAAGGAAATGGTATCCTAGAGATATTTTATTAAACATTTCCAGACGATTTCAGCAGTATTTATTTGGTAAGTCACAATATTAGACACTTTGGGTATAATTGAGACCCAATGATTTTAGAGCTGGTTGTTGATGCCATTTGTAAATCTGGTAGTCTGCCCACACCTGAGTAGCTAAAATGTTTAAAAAGTTGCTGAACAGCCTTAAGATGGGGTGGAAGAAGAGCACATATTATTAAAAAATTCAATTAAAAGTCAGCACGAAAAAATCTGCCACTCTGTTGTTGCTGCGAGATTCATATGGACACCCTGCCATTAACTGCCACATGTCAAAGACTGGCTACCATTAACTCTGATGGACTCAACTCTTTCTCTCAATGTGTAGCTACCAGAAGGAAATCTCCGCAGTGCACATTTGCAAGGGCCCAGGGAAGACAGCAGTTAATGGCTCAGCGCCTGTGGCTCAAGTGGCTAAGGTGCCAGCCACATACACCTAAAGTGGCAGGTTCAAATCCAGCCTGGGCCTGCCAAAAACAACAGCGACAGCTGCAACCAAAAATTAGCCAGGCGTTGTGGTGGGTGCCTGTGGTCCCAGATACTTGGGAGGCAGAGGCAGGAGACTCGCTTGAGCCCAGGAGTTGGAGGTTGCTGTGAGCTATGATGTCACAGTACTCTCTACCCAGGGCGACAGCTTGAGGCTCTGTCTCAAAAAAAAAAGACTGCAGTTAATGGGACTGAAGAGTTGGGAGACAGTAGGAACATTGAAAAGACATCAACTTAGAAGCAGTGGACACGAATTTCTTTGGCAATATCCTTGAAATTATGTTAGTGCAAAGATAGGAACTGACTTAACCCAGATTTAAATGTTTGCTGAGAACAAATCTGCAGAGTTAGGATTTAAGTGATAAATCAACAGTTTTTGTATCTTTTAGACAATTCTTAAATAGCAGCTTTATGACCCTATTTTGCTTTATATGGGATAAATCAAAGGACCAGAATTGAGGCAACAAATCATATTTACACTAGACATTCTTACTCACTCTGAGGAGAAATAATTAGGAAGAAAATATTTCATGCAAGTAAATGGCAAATTCTTTTTACCTAAGGTGGTGTTTTATTCGAATACTTGAAAGGATGTTGTAAAGAATCGTATGAATTGGACTTTAGGCAATTTGCAATCCATCAATTAGTTGCTGGTTGTCTTATTTCTGCCCTATATTTTGCTAAATTCATGTAGACTCTGACATTTTGTTATTTGTATTCTTATTCTATATTTTATTACCTTTTTTTACATTAGTTCTTATAATATCTCTATGTAGCTTTTATTAAAATTTCTTATGCTTGATGGACTTCGCAATGCACTAGGCATAGAGTGAAATGGAATGAACAGAGGCAGCCTTTGAAGCCAGACAGAAATGGGCTTGAATCTCAACCAGTGCAATCTTAGGCAGGTGGCTTAATTTCCCAGGGCCTCAGTTTCTTTATATTATAATACTGGGACAGTATTATATATGCAGTTAACCTTACACATTTGTTAGCAGCAAAGTCTACTCCAGACTTTATTCTTATTCTGGCTGTTTTTAGGACAACAAATATCTTGATTTGTCTGGGACAGGGGTAGAGGGCATTTGAAGGATGTAGATGTGCAAGGGCTAAAACTGAGAGAGTATTGGGCAGGCAAACTGGGAAGAGGAGGTCACTCTCGAGACTTTGTTTATATATTGTTGAGGATGAAATGCAAATTTGTGCAAAGACAACATGCATGAACCTAATCCTAGAGGTTTCACAAGACAAAGAGCCACTCAGCCTGAGGGACATGAGAATTGCATTTCACTGCAGGAAACAAGCGCTTGCCACTGGAGGACAGGACCTTAATCTAGCTGCCCAACTTGAAATTGAAACCAGCCATGAATGAAATGTAGCTGCAAACAAGCCAAGAAACTAAGTAGAGATCATGGCTGCAGGTAGCCTATAACTAAGACCTTGAAGTATGATTTATCTTAGTTTGTGGCCCTTGAATTGAGGTGGTGATTCTCTAGTTTCTACTTGTAACAGAGGGGTGAAAAGTTTTGTTATTTTAAACATGAATATTCTGTACTTTGATTTACTGAACAATGATCTATCCCATACTAGGAAACCAGGAAATAAAGTCCAGAGTGGCTTTCTGTATCCCAAAGCTCCTCATATATCCTGGTGTTCAAGGCCAGAATTATGTAACCTCTTTGCCTAGAAGTCTTTTTTAAAAGTAATGAAGTCTTATCCTAATTACTCTCAGCAATAATCTGCTTCTCTTGCTTTCTTGGCTCAGAGCCTCATTAGTATGTAAAGATAATTTTTCCTCCCGAACTACTTTGCTACCTCATTAGCAAGTTTAGTGATGCTACATATAGCTGGTGTGAAGATAACTAGGTCAGACTGCTTGGTAAGTCCCTTGAGCAGCCCTGGAAGTGCTGTTTTAGTTAAGGTTTATGTGCCTGTTTGTAGAAAGGGAGACATAAGTTGGTGAATAGCTTTGACTCTATTTTAACCTCAGATACAATCCTTATCTTAATTAAAAAATGAGATCTAAAATTCATTCCAAGAACCAAAGACATACTGTATATTCCATCACTCCCCAAATTTTTAGGTTTTTTTGATTGACCATATTCCAATGGTTCCCAACATGACTGACTAAATCTTAGCCTCATAGGTAAAGGATGGCGGTGTGTGTGTGTGTGGGGGGAGCATTTAAAAAATCCTGATGTTTAGGTGTCCTTCCCAGATCGATTAAATCTGAATCTCTAAGGATGGAGCCAAGCATCTGAATTATAAAAGATCCCCAGGTGATTCCAATATTTTTTTTTCTTGAGACATGTCTCACTCTGTTACCCTGGCTAGAGTGCAGTGACATCATCCCAGCTCACTGCAACCTCAAACTTCTGGGCTCAAGTGACCTTCCTGCCTCAGCCTCCCAATTAGCTGGGACTACAGGTACCTGCCACCACACCAGCTATTTTTTTCTATTCTTTTTAGAGATGGGATCTTTTTCTTGCTTGGGCTGGTCTCAAACTTCTGGCCTCAAGCAATCCTCCTGCCTCACCCTCCCAATATGCTCTTTCTAAATAGCTACATGGATCAACAAATTCAAAGGACAAATAGTTCCAGAATATCAGGCAGTATGTGGAAGCTTCACAGTAATTATATTGAGAATGGAGCCTACTTTCTATTTTAAGGGTCTCTTTTCACTTTCTCGGGAACCCTTTCACCAGCACTTCTAGTGTGGAGTACGTGTGTGCTTGGTGGGTGTGCTGAGTGTAGGTCCATCCAAGGGCCAGCATATGGGGACAGGCAAGATGCTCACCTCTATTTTTTCCCAAATGATTTTCCCCAGAAAAATCCCTGCTTAGATTCACATTAGAACTTGGGAGGATATGCTTCTTATAGGCTTCCTGCCTTGAATTTTTAGCTTACTGTGGTGAGGAACCTAGGAGGACTAATTCTCCCAGTTGTAAGGGGAATTGTGAACCTGGGCCTGGGTTCACCAAGAGGGAAGGAGGGGAAAGGAAGGCATGTCAAAATACAGAAAGCAATAACATAAAAAGCCATTTTTGCTTTCTCCTCTCCTGAATAAACAGCAAACAACCAATGTCAATAACCAATATCTTGAGGGAAAGCTAAATTTTAGCTAAAGACTGTGTTTAAAAAGTTGCAATTTAGGCTTGGCGCCTGTGGCTCAAGTGGCTAAGGCGCCAGCCACATACACCTAAGGTGGTGGGTTCGAATCCAGCCCAGGCCCGCCAAACAACAATGACGGCTGCAACCAAAAAATAGCTGGGTATTGTGGCGGGTGCCTGTGGTCCCAGCTACTTGGGAGGCAGAGGCAGGAGACTCGCTTCAGCCCAGGAGTTGGAGGTTGCTGTGAGCTGTGAAGCCCCAACACTCTACTCAGGGGGATAGCTGGAGGCTCTGTCTCAAAAAAAAAACCAAAAGTTGCAATTTAATTTACAACTCACGGGGTGGCGCCTGTGGCTCAAGGAGTAGGGCGCCGGCCCTATATAGGAGAGGTAGTGGAGTTTTTGGCCCCAGCCCCAAACTGCAAAATAAATAAATAAATAATTTACAACTCACCTAAGCCCATGACAATGACAAGAAAACAAATGACAGTCTGCTGAATTTGTTACATGGATACCCAAGGCTTGTGAATCCCCAATAAGGGGCAATAAGAGACAATAACAGAACAAACCTGCCCCCTGGCTGAACCCAGAAGTCTTTCCTTATTTTCTTAGGTCTGAGAGTAATGGTGATAGGAAGTGGGACATTGGGAGGGGGAGGGGAAGGAAGGAATAAGAATTCAACACAGATCGTGAAAGTACTCAAGGGCAGTAATTAGACTGGAAGCTGATTTAGGGCAGTGTTGGCAAGAGTTTGGGTTTTGCTGGGGGTTTGTTCCCTTTAAAATACACACAGATGTTCACGGTCAGACTTCCATAAAAAAATTACATACACACCACACAGGTACTAGTTGATGGGGGAAAGGAGAAATAAGGTACCATTCCTAGTCTCCAGGAGCTAAGTCTCTCAATAGAAAGCTTATTTTAACTTAGAAGAAATATGGAACAATCTAAAAAGCAATATAAGCCATTTACGTGATCTCTTATTTTTACCTTGTTTAATTTCCTGATTATAAAAGTGATAATCCCTATTGTGGAGAGAAGTTAGGAGTCGAAGAAAAGTACAGAAAAGGAAATGATAAACACCCCTCATTCCAGAGTTCTTCCTATTTCCAGTTCTCCATTCTCTCTCTGGGCCTGGACGTGGTCAGCTCTCCCCCATATCAGTTTCAGCATCATTGCAGTGGGGGTAATGACGCCCACCACTTAGGGTTGTTGCACAATTAATGAGTTAATTGAGGTAAAATGCTCAGAACAAAACTTAGCAGGTAGTGAATACCATACAAGTGTTAGTTATTTTGAAATTATTGTTTAAAAAACACCCCCCCACCCCCGAAAAATCCTGCCCTCCTCTATCCACTGTCTTAGCTTTTCCCATCCCCTAGCTCCCTGACCTCTGCGGACACTACTCTCTTCTCCCCCATTGCAATTTGGTTTCTTCCATGGCCTTGCAGAAGTTACTAACTAGCATTTATTTCTCACTGAGATGTTTTCTCAGCTCAGTTGAATCTCATTCACTTCTTCCCAGCCCCACTGAGCCAGTCAATTCGGTACCAGATCTGGTCATTTTCATCTTGTCTGGAAGTGAAAACCTAATCTTTGGAAACAGATTCTAAGCTCTGACACTTCCCATCAACTTTACCATTGAATGTTTAGGTCAAAGCCTTTCTGTGTGTTTATGTACTGGGACCTAACTGATTCCTGGTATGCATTTTTTTTTCTTACAGTGTCAGCATTACCTGCTTTGTATGCCACTGTAGTGTGTCTCTCTTCTTACTAGACAGGTGACAGTGACCTATTGTGTTTATCTTTGTATCTCAAGATCCTGCTTCATGAACATTTGTCAAACTGAGTTGAAGTCCCAGTGATATTGTTATTTACTGTCCTGTGTTTTGATGATTTAGGTCCAGGTCTATACTCCTCTACTGTATTTTAAGATCCTTTTGTTTTGTTTTTGAGACAGAGTCTCACTCTGTTGCTCTCGCTAGAGTGCCATGGCATCATCATAGCTCACAGTACTCTCAAACTCTTGGATTTGAGCAATCTTGCCTACGCCTCCTGAGTAGCTGGGACTCTACAGATACCCACCACAATGCCTGGCCAGTTTTTCTATTTTTAGTAGAGACAGTGTCTTACTTTTGCTCAGACTGGTCTTGAACTCCTGAGCTTGAGCAATCCACTGGCCTCAGCCTCACAGAGTGCAAGGATTACAACTGTGAGCCATCACACCCGGTCAAAGGTCCCTGAGAGTTGGGAGTTTGCCTTCTTCAGTTTTGATTACCACGGAGTGTGCCAAACTATGCCGTGGATACCATAGGTGTTCCTCAAACATTTCTGAAATCATAAATAGCTCTGTAGAGCACTTTATGTTTTGCAAAGTTCTCCCACATGGCTGAACTCGTGGAGTCACACAGTGGGCCTCTCAGGGAAGTCCTCATTTGCTACTCAAGGAAACAGGCTCAGTGCTGCTGAGATGAATGAAAAGATACACCTCAGTGGAACCAGGGCTCCAGTCCAAGTTTTCTGACTTCAGATGCCCCTGCTTTCTCTATGCTCTTCTGACCGTGAAATTTAATGTAGCGTCATTTCATGCCAACGGTTTTTCCTGGGAGTGATCAGAATGGAGAACGTCTCTGTGCTGATCATCTCCACACCAGGGAGTGAGCACATGGGAACCTTGTGGAAGAGCTGGGGCTTGCTTGAGAAGGTTTGGAAGCCTTGGGCATGCAGTATGATAAAGAGATGAGTAATTTTTTAGACGATCTAGTACATGAAGAGACAAGTCTTAAAATTGGTTTCACTATTTCTCGTTTGGGTTTGGCAGAAGGTGTTTATTTTTTTAAAGGCAACACATGAATTACAACTGTACAAATGACAGCAGAATTTTCAGGCAGAGTTAACTCTGGACCCAGAGTAATAAGCATGAACACAGGGGCTCTACAGGCAACACCACAAAGCCCCCAGGCTTTTTTTAATCTCTCAGTTTTTAAAAAATAGTCTTTTTATGGTTATTGATAACCCAGCAAGGGTCAACTAACTTACTTTTTTTTTTTTTTAACTATTCACAATAGCATAGCAACTATTTATCATTTAGCCTCTGGATATAACATCAAAATCCTTTATTTCTTGCCTTCTTTATTTATAGCAGGTATTTATGGGCAACTTTATTATGGTACAAATCTGTAGCCAAATGACATTGCTCAATATTGTACCAAGAGACAGATTTCTACTGGTTACTCACGCGATTCTTGTAATAGCATTTTACACATTCAATAGTGTCCTGTCAGATAACAAAGCTAAAAGACCATCTACGGCGATGAGAGCCGTGCGGGGCTGTACTTTCTCTACATCTGCTTCTGAAACCAGCCCTGTGCAGTAGGTTATGCTTGATGAGACCAATAATTCTAGGTCATTTATTCTTTTATTGCTTCTTTGCTATTTTGTTCTACTTGACTGAAGAGGTTTCAGGAGATGCACCCTGGGCATGCTGGTTTCCGTTTGAGTTGTCCCGGTTACACTCCGCATTTCTCCCTGTCCCCATTTTCAGCTCCACTTGAGAGCTCATTTCACTGTTCAGAGCAGCTCCAATTTCAAATCTTCTCCCTGCACATAAACATCTCCCACTGTTGGCTCTGTGCTTCTGTTCTTGCAGCCTGAAACCATCACTCAGTATGTACCCAGGATTCTCTTGGATCTTTATTTTTTAAAATACTGTATCCTTTATCCACCCATCAGCTCTCCCTGCCCTGGCAAAATGAAGGCATTGCTATCTGTTTATGCTACTGCCCCTGTCCAGCACCAACTTTACGCAAGCTTAGTAACTTGTTACTGGTATTAATGGAAAAACCATTGTAATTTAAGTGGTAGCAAATAGCCTTTTGTGTTCTAGTGAAGATGTCTGGCCTCTTTTTTCTTGGTGCTGGCATCACGGCACTTGGCATTCCTCAGGTTTTGATGGAGTCCACAAACTGAGACTCCTTTGTGGGCAAGAAAAAGGTTCTCCTAGAACTGTGTCCTTCTATAATTGACATCCTTATTTCCAGATTTCCCACTGCAGCAAATGAATTATTGATTTTATTTTCGGTGTCAACATATTGACAGGAAAGATAGACTAATATCAATGAGAAAGTTGAAATATTGTGAGACCCATTATTTACTTATTTACCAAAGACAGTTTAATAATATTAATTTTCTCAACCATTGGGTTAACAATGACACACAAATACTACTTTCAGAAAGCTAAGTCATGCCATAAACCTAATTATACTCCATGACATTTTTGTTAACGGTTCTACTTACTTTCTTTTGAGGGGTTCTTTTAGGCCATTCTAAGCGTGCTTCTCAGTTTTTTTGGAGTGTGGGGGTATCCCTTCTTCTTCTTTAAGGACAGAGAAGGCAGCATCTGGCTCTGAAAATCTCCTTAGCAGCCAGCCCTGCAAGTTAAATATAGTGTCAGTTGAAGTTTTGATTGCCTAGAAACATATAGATGATCGCAGCAAGTATTAAATGCAGGATGGCGTACGGGAGAGACTATAATCAAGGACCCTAATCTGTGAGGGTTTAGTGTCTGAGACAAATTTTAATTGATATGGCTAGAACCATAGGAAAATAGAGAAAAATACCACAAGTATAAAAAATTTAACAAATGCCATGATAAATTGAGTCAATAATAAAGAATTTAATATAAGGGCTGGGACACTGAAATGGAATAATCACTATTCACGTGACATTTTATTGCGAGATCTTTACCACGACTTTTTGTAGTATTTAGCAAGGCGCCAGGAACCCTGCCACACAATGCTCAGTCAGGGCACCAAATTGGTGACCAGTATGAGGGGCAAATCTCATGAGCTCTTGAAGTTCTTTAACTTGAGAGTCAATGAAGAACAGAAAATATTAGTGAACAATTGATGCACAGTGAAATGAAGAGCCATGAAATGCGTGTGTGTGTGTGTGTGTGTGTGTCTGTCACAGTGTGTCTGTCTCTGTGTCTCTGTGTGTGTGTGTGTCTGTGTGTGTCTGTCACAGTGTGTCTGTGTCTCTGTGTGTGTGTGTCTGTCACAGTGTGTCTGTCTGTCTGTCTCTGTGTGTGTGTGTGTCTGTGTGTGTCTGTCACAGTGTGTCTGTCTGTCTCTGTGTGTGTGTGTGTCTGTGTGTGTCTGTCTCTGTGTGTGTGTCTGTCTCTGTGTGTGTGTGTGTCTGTGTGTGTCTGTCACAGTGTGTCTGTCTGTCTGTCTCTGTGTGTGTGTGTGTGTGTCTGTCACAGTGTGTCTGTCTGTCTCTGTGTGTGTGTGTCTGTGTGTGTCTGTCTCTGTGTGTGTGTGTGTGTCTGTCTCTCTGTGTGTGTGTGTCTGTGTGTGTCTGTCACAGTGTGTCTGTCTGTCTGTGTGTGTGTGTGTCTGTGTGTGTCTGTCACAGTGTGTCTGTCTCTGTGTCTCTGTGTGTGTGTGTGTCTGTCACAGTGTGTCTGTCTGTCTGTCTCTGTGTGTGTGTGTGTCTGTGTGTGTCTGTCTCTGTGTCTCTGTGTGTGTGTGTGTCTGTGTGTGTCTGTCACAGTGTGTCTGTGTCTCTGTGTGTGTGTGTCTGTCACAGTGTGTCTGTCTCTGTGTCTCTGTGTGTGTGTGTGTCTGTCACAGTGTGTCTGTCTGTCTGTCTCTGTGTGTGTGTGTGTGTCTGTGTGTGTCTGTCTCTGTGTCTCTCTCTGTGTGTGTGTCTGTGTGTGTCTGTCACAGTGTGTCTGTGTCTCTGTGTGTGTGTGTCTGTCACAGTGTGTCTGTCTGTCTGTCTCTGTGTGTGTGTCTCCGTGTGTCTGTCTGTGTGTGTCTGTGTCTCTGTGTGTCTCCATGTGTCTGTGTGTCACAGTGTGTCTGTCTGTCTCTGTGTGTGTGTGTGTCTGTGTGTGTGTCTGTCACAGTGTGTCTGTCTGTCTCTGTGTCTCTGTGTGTGTGTGTCTGTGTGTGTGTCTGTCACAGTGTGTCTGTCTGTCTCTGTGTGTGTGTGTGTCTGTGTCTGTGTGTCACAGTGTGTCTGTCTGTCTCTGTGTCTCTCTGTGTGTATCTGTCTATGTCTGTGTGTCACAGTGTGTCTGTCTGTGTGTCTCTGTGTCTCTGTGTGTCTCAGTGTGTCTGTCTGTCTCTGTGTCTCTCTCTCTGTGTGTGTCTGTGTCTGTGTGTCACAGTGTGTCTGTCTGTGTGTCTCTGTGTGTCTCCGTGTGTCTGTGTGTCTCAGTGTGTCTTGTGTGTCTCTCTGTGTCTGTGTGTATCTGTTTATGTGTCTCTGTGTGTGTCTCCGTGTGTGTCCCCGTGTGTGTCTCTCTGTGTGTGCATGTTCATACTCAGAAAACGACAAATTGTAGAAGGAACATCGGGCTGGTGTCAGGGAAACCCAGGTTTGGTTTTGGTGTGCCATTTGGTTCCCTTAAGAAGTTATTTAACCTCTGAGCCTCACTTCTCTCACCTATAAAATTCTAACAATAATAATAACTTGTATAGATTAAGGGTATAATGTCTTTTTTAAAAAAATGAAGTACAGTTCCCGACATAGTGGAGGTGTTACATCTATTTCTTCTTTATACTGAACTTCTAGAAAAACTCCTGAAAGTCCTGGGAAAGCCCCTGACCAGGACAGACTGGGATAAGACCAATCTCCGTCCTGCCCTCCCTCCATCCCCATCCTGGTACTCCCTGTCCACCTTTTTTCTCCTGCTGGTCCACCGTGGACTGACCACTCCCTGGAATCGCTATGCATGTGCTAATGCTAGAGCCTCTTCAGCCTGTAGTGGCTCTAAGTTCAGTCTTTAAAAACAAAGGCTCTTTTTTGCGGGCCCAGGTGATGCTGCTATTCTTGGTGTTGGTCGTGGTTTCAGAGGTATTTGGGATGAAGGAACAGCAGCAGGCAGGCCTCTCCTGTGGTTGGCTGTTGGTGCCACTGGGATGTCTACACACGCCTCTGAGGCTTTGGGGTTAGGCGGCTGGCTGTGAGTTTACAGTCCTACCTGGCTTTGGGTGAGAAAAAGCACATCTTTTGAATACCCAGACCTGCTGGAAGAATCTCTCCCTGTTCATGTCTCTCTCTCTATGGTTGTTTTCTCTTTTGAGGTTGCATCAGTTAGAATCAAAAGCTGTAATCTTGACTTCAAGGTGAAGTTCTTACCCCCGGGCTTTGTGGTCTATTTTGTACGTGCTCTCTGATTGCATTCGGATTCTGTGACAGCAAATGTATAAGCACTATTTGGATTCTGTGACAGCAAAAGTATAAGCACTAAGTGACACGTAGCTCAGGAAGTTGTGACACGCAGGGCCATAGCTCGTACGTAGAAAAGGGACTGGAGAAAATATTCTAAAACATTCATAAGCGAGTTTTCTCTGGGTGGTGAAACTATAAGTAATTATTTTCTTTTTTCTATTTTCTACTTTTCTATAATGTTCACCTATTCTGATTTCTAAGGGAAGAAACCAATTATATTTATATATGTGTGTATATATTCAAAACAAAGTTGCAAAAGTTGCTCAATAGTCATAAAAGGACGTGTCAGGTACTGGTCCTGGTGTACGCAGAGGGTGTTGTAAGCAGCCATCTCACTGGAGCTGGGTTTCCTTTGTACCTGTTTGGGACTCAGTCCGCAGACTGGGTGTCCCCTCTTTTGTCACTAAGGATCCATGAGCTGATGCAGGTCTGTTTACCTAAGTTCCTTTACCAGGAAAATAGGACAGATTTGCTGTCTTCCTGGATTGTGTGAGGTACAAATGAGATCAGGATGAGAAATATCTTTGAAAACCCATAGAGCAATATGAAAAGGAAAGTATTATTGCTGATGAGGTGAGCTTCAAGGACTTATTAAGGGCACTTTTATAGAAAGAAGAATCATCAAAGTATAGCCAGCAAAGATGTGGGTTTGGAAGGGGGGGCCTTCAGTGATTTACCTTGTTATCTATAGGTGGGTGTTTTGGAATGGCTGTGTAACGGTGAGTCCAGCCCAAATGGGGCCTGCTCTGTCGACTTGCCTTGTAGCTGTAACAGAGCTCAAAACTGCAAGTCATGCAGCCCAGGCATGTGCAGTAAAAAAAAGCTTTGACCTCTAACAACACCTAGATTCCTTCCCTCTCAACCAAGAAAACTGGGGCATGACTAGAACCTCTTCATGGGAACTCCTTCAGGGGTGAGAAGCCTGCTGGCCTTTAGGATCTGAAGCTAAAACCTGCCTCATCACTCATGTTACCGTACATGGTCGAATTGAAGCCCTCCAATCAGATGCTACCAAGCAAATATTCCTAAATCCTTTTCCTTGCCCTCAGAGCCCTTTAACTCACCTCAGACCCCAGGTCAAAGAGATGGACTTGAGCCTGTCCCCGTCCTCATGATGGCCAGTTTTGCAGCACAGCCTTTCTTCCTTCTAACCCCAGTGCCATAGCACTGGCCTCTGTGCATCACCAGGCAGTCAGCCCATTTGCTTGACAACAGTGGCGTATGTCTAGATTAGTTTTTGCTTCTAGCACAGCCACGTTTGTCTTTTCTAAGGAGATCTAAATGAGCCACCATTTATTGGAGCAGGCTGGGGTTGAGCAAGAAGGAAGTGTAGAACAGCAAGTTATTATAAGAAAAAATCATAGCTAAAACCCACTGAATGCCAGGTACTATTTAAGATTGCCTGCAATCCTTATTGTGTACCTATAAGCTGGATGTGTTCTTTATTCATTTTTATTGATAAGGAAGCTGAGGCAGAGAGGTTAATTACCTCTCTGTGGCTTCCACCCAGAATGTGGTGGAGCTGAACTTTGGAACTAAGCCTTCTGCCGGTAGAGCCCACACCCTTAACCTCAGGTTGGGTCCTGTTTTGTTATAAGGCTCAAGTTGGTGGTGGTTAGTGAGGACAGGGTGGATGTTCACCTATTAGGGCAGAGTCAATCGTTTATTAAGTGTCTTTTCCAATAGGTTTTCACGAACAATCAGGGAGCATTGTATTTGCGCATTTATTCTGAGAGCAATTCTAAACTGAAATCAATTATAATAATTAATTTATATCTATGGAAAATAACCAAGAATGGAATGCTTGCATAAAATCAGAGCTATCTACTTTAAGACTGGAAATCAAATTTGATTCCTCAGCTTAGGTTTCAAATTTCAGGATTACATTGCCACCTAGTGCAGAGAAAACGTTTTTCTCAGCATGCCAAACCTAGTGAGTACATATAAAATTTCATAGGATGCAACCTAAAAAAGCCATACTGAAGATTTCTTTCATAAAAGAGAAAGAGGTATTTCAGAATCAAGAACCTTTCTATTTTTTCTTGATAAAGGTTAACGTGAATTTTATTATTATTAGACAGATGGTAAAGGTGCTTAGGTTTCTACACTTCACCTGCCAAGTACATTTCCTTAATTGATGTCCAGTAAGAAAATTAATACTCTTTCTTTTTCATAGCTTAATAAGTTCTCAGTAGGTCTTATGGGCTCAACTGACAATTATTTTGGTTTTATTCAGCAAATGGCTTATAATACACTTACAGTTTACAACTCAGTACCAATTGTAACAAAGAAGAGGTAGCCTAACGCGATTGCAGAGATGACCTCTGTGAGCCCGAGCTCTCTGTGGACTGGCAGCCTCTGTAACACCTGAGAGCTGGTTAGAAACACCTGTTCTCAGACACATCTTAAATCTCCTGAATCAGAAACTCCTGGATCCCAGTCATCTGGTTTATAAGCCATCCGGGTGATTCTGATGGAACTTTGATACCCACTGTTAGAAAAGAAGGCTTCACAGTATAAAGAGAAGCGTGCCGAGGGGCCACAGTGTGTAGTTTGTGCAAGGGGCAAAAGAGGCCCAGGACATGGAGCTGCCGCCGCTGTGAACCTGAGGACCCACCAGGCAGCGAATGGAGCAGTAGCTCCCGGCGGCCCGTCTGCTAGAGAGGTGCAGTGATTCCTCTCTTCTGTGGGGAGATGGAAATGCTCGTATTCAAGAGGAAGCAAAAGTTACTGATGTGCTGAAAAGTTTGGAGGTCGGTAAAGTTTATGCTAAATAATGTTTTTGTATTAAATATTAATGTTCCGTGGCAAGAACACATTTATTTGTGAGTGATTTCAGAGAGAAATGGCTATCACCATGGGGCTCTATTCACTTGCTGTAGATGATTAGGCTACAATTACAAGTATAGGATCAAAATAAGCAGATTAAAAATAGAGCTTTGATTATGGTGAAATTTCTTTCCCGTAAAACTGAACCCAATGCAAAACTGTGAGAGTCCCAGTTATAGCAACTCTGATTGTTAATCAGCCTCTCAGCCAGAGATTTCTATGATAAATTTCAGCTCTAGCTGTGGCTAATTTGCAGCATCTCACACAACTGATATGTGCCACGAGGCATTTGGGACCTTTTATTTTTGAAGGAAAGCTGGATGGAATAAAGCTTTAAACTAGATAGCCATAAGAAAGCCAGGGTTTTTAAAAAATGCCTCTTTTTTATTTTAACCTATAAAGTAATTAAAATGGGGATCATGGTATCCTTTTTTTTTTTTTTTTTTGAGACAGACCCTCAAGCTGTCCCCCTGGGCATCACAGCTCACAGCAACCTCCAACTCCTGGGCTCAAGCAAGTCTCTCTCCTCAGCCTCCCAAGTAGCTGGGGCCACAGGTGCCCACCACAATGCCGGACTATTTTTTGGTTGCAGCTGTCATTGTTGTTTGGTGGGCTGGGGCTGAATTCGAACCCGCCATCTTAGGTGTATGTGGCTGGCGCCTTAGCCACTTGAGCCACAGGCTCCAAGCCCAGGGGGTCATGGTATCTTTAATTAAAGTTATCAGTTTCCATTTACTTCACTTCAAAAGAATGTTTTCAAAAATATATAGTTGAGGCCAGGTGTGGTGGCTCATGCCTGTAATCCTAGCAGTCTGGGAGGTCGAGGCAGGTGGATTGCCTGAGCTCATGAGTTCTAGGCCAGCCTGAACTAGAGCAACACCTCATGTCTAAAAATAGCCAGGCATTGTGGTGAGTGCCTATAGTCCCAACTTCTCGGGTGGCTGAGGCAAGAGAATCACTTAAGCTCAAGAATTTAACATTGCTATGAGTTGTGATGCCATGGCACTCTACTGAGGGTGACAAAGTGAGGCCCTGTCTCAAAAAAAAATATGTTAAAATAATACATATGTTAAAACTAAGGAAGGCATCCAACTATTGTGCCCATACCAGGAAATAAGAGGAAAGCTATTTCTTGGCATTTCTCGAGTCTACTGGATTCTAATTGAACGCATTTCAAACCGTGGGTAGCAACCAGTGACTGATCCTGAAGTCAATTTATTGAGATGGTCGTCATCAATACAAAACAAAATAGATAAAACAGAAAATAGAGTACATCACCCTTACACAGGCAATTACACCTATCGATCAATTCTATTCAATCAATCCTTTAAGCAACACTAGGACCATCTTTTTAAAGACACATCTCAAAAGGTCATTCTTGGCTCCAAACTATTCTCCCGTTTATATAACAGCTAGAATAAAGTCTAAACTCTGTCCGCATCCTCTAAGACTCTTACCGAGCTCCTCCTCCACGGCCTTCCTGCTTGCTGTCATTTCAGAGAGTGATATTACCACATACTCACTTGCTCAAGCCCCAAACTCTATAGTTCTCCTTGCTCCCCAGCCCTTTTCCAATCAACCCTATCAGTCTTACCTCTTCATTCTCATCTGGTCTGAGTTAGAATTCACCACTTCAGAGCAGCCTTCCCTGATCCTGCGGTCTAGAGCAGCCTCTAAATCAGCTGTTCTCAACTGTGAGTCACGACCCACAGGAACTGTATTAAAGGGCCGCAGCATTAGGAAGGTTGAGAACTACTGCAGATCTTCCCTGGTCTTTGTCGAGGGCACTTTGCCTTCCTTTATATTTTCCGTAACTGTCCAACTGAAATGACGCTTGTTATTTTTGTCAATGTGTTCAGTATCTGTCTCTCCACCACTGTGTAAACTTCAGGAGCAGGGGCCTGGTCTTTCTCTGCTGTGTATCCAGTGCTGAGACCCATTCTGGGGTCAGGTAGGAAAGACACCAATAGACATTTTGTCAACGGAAAAAATTCCTGAACTAATCTCGTGTCTCCCCAGATGTTCTCTTCCACCTTAGGTTATGGTGTGCGCTGTTTTCTCTGCCTCAAAGGTACTTCAGCTCTTTGTTTTCTCGGTGGGCTTCTGTTTACCCTTTAAGATTTTGTTTCATATGAGAAATGTTCTGATGCCCTGGGACTGTGCCCACACATGTTCTCAGCTGTGGTCATTTTCATAGTGGAGCTGGGCTGTGAGCTTTCTCAGGGAAGCTGTGTGGTTTTTTTTTTTTTGTAAACAATTTTTGTCCTTCAACTCCTGGCATATACTTGGTACATACATTACTGTATATAATTATTTAATTAGTAATTGAATAAACAAATAACAGCAGTGTACCATCAAGAAAGATGATCATTCAGGATGATGTTCCCTAATTTAAGCTGTTAAGTAAATAAAATTCTTGATTTATGGAAAGGGTAAGATTAATGTATGCACAAAGAACAAAGTGTTTTGGGGGGAGAAAGGGGGCCAAGAGGAGTGAAAGTATGTTATTCTGTATAAAACGCTTCTATTTATAAAATGAATCATCAATCATTTTAAATATCAAGCTTAGCACATTTGCAATCTGATATGACTGACCAGGTTTCATTTCCACGTGGTTTTTCAGAGCAGAACCATGAGGTATAGAAAGAGAACAGCGTTCCTGGAGAAGGAGTTTAGGTGTCGGTGTTGTTGGGGTGCAGCCTGACCCCGACCAGAAGAGTGCGGAGTTTGCACTGCTGTCTGTGAGACTGTAAAGTCATATTAGAAAACGTGATTAACAGAGAATGGCAGTGGAAGGAGGAGGCAAAAGCGTCCCTAAAGATGCTTTGTTTTCTCTGGATTTACAGTCTTTCTGAATAGAGCTAAGACTTGCTCCTCCTCATCTTAAATAAAACTGCCAAGCTTGAAAGAAGCCAAACCACTTAAGAGAAAACCCATTTCCTCTCTGTCCTTTTCTCTTTTATTAAAAGTTGTTCCCTCACACTACTGCAGATTCTGGTTGAAGAGGAGTCTTTAAGTAGGAAGGGGAGGGGCAGGCACACAGGGAGGTCTCTAAAACACTTCGTGGAAGGATTTCTCAAACACTTCATGAGAGAGAAAAATCTGCCTCTTTCCTATCAGAGTAAGTAATATGAGAGGATCCATATTGCAAATAAAGAACTTTGATGGAAAGTCCCCTTGGAAATTGCCTTTTCCCCTGCAGATCTAGGGCTGGCTTACCTCGTGTGTTGTCAGGATGCCAGGAGGGTCCTCGGCTGCACAATTCTCCTCTGAGATTAATAGCTTGCTTCTTTCATGTAAGCCCCGACTGACCTAAACAAACAAGCCAGGCTCTGGCCATCTGTAGTTCTGTGGCGGAGCCAGGATGGTTTCCCCGGGGAATGGGAATTTGACAGACAGAAGGTGACTGACAGGGCCTGTGGAAAGCCTCAGGCCTGGGGAGGAAATAGATGTCCCTCTGGGGGCGGGGGGCAGGACGCTGAGAAGTGGGCTGTGATTGGAAAACAGACAGAGAGGAGCACAGATATTGAAGGTTGCCTGGTTCACCGTTCATGAGTGAGCTGGGGAGGCAGAAGGCAAAGGGATTTTTTGAAAAGAAATAAACACATGAAAAATAGGAAGCAATGCTGTTATTTTGTGATTAAATAAAAATCAAACCAATTTATAAATGAAAGAAATTTCAAGGGAGGAAAACCACCTCAAAACGCCTCTGCGCAACACCCCGACTTAGATCCTTCGGTACTCAGACCCTGAGAGTCTCTGTTTGGACTGGACACTCAGCCCTCCAGACGGGGCCAGAAGTAGGGTGTGTCGACCCGGTGAGATGGGAGCTATGGGGTCTCTTGGGCCTTTCCTCGAAGTGCTCAGGTTCTGGGGGGAGGGCGTGGCATGTATAACAGTGATGCTAGTATAATACATCTCTTCAGTTATTTGTTTCTTGTAACTTGCCCTCAACTTGTTAATGCAGGATAAGATGTTACTTATCTATGTGTATAGCATAACCCTGAGATTACCAGAGTTTGGTAGAATATCCCATAATCTCAGAGTTTAAGAATAAACAACAATTAGGGGCTTGCTGGTGTGTCTTATTAGGGTTTCCAGGCACTAAGTAGACAGGGCTAACATGGATTGAGTATGAGCTAGGAAACTTTGAATGAACTACTGTGTTTTCTGTGCCTCAGTTTTCTCATCTAGAGAATAAGAAATTTTATTCTGACATTGTAGCATTGTGTTGTGAGAATTAAATGTCATCAGACTGCAAGTGGGTTTTTTTTTGGAGACAGATGTTTTCCTTGGTAGAGTGCTGCGGTATCATAGCTCACAGAAACCTCGCTGAAGCAATCCTCTGGTCTCAGCCTCCCACATAGCTGGGACTACAGGTGCCCACCACAATGCTCAGCTATTTTTACAGATGGGGGTCTCCCTCTAGCTCAGGCTGGTCTTGAACTCCTGAGCTCCAAGCAATCCTGCCGCTTCTGTGGTCCAGAGTGCTAGGATTAGAGCCACCACACCCGCCCTTGGCTGCAAGCATTTTCTCTTCTTTCCTCTCTCTCTCTCTCTTTTTTTTTAGAGACAGAGTCTCACTTTGTCACCCTCAGTAGAGTGCTGTGGTGTCACAGCTCACAGCAACCTCCAGCTCTTGGGCTTAGGCAATTCTCTTCCCTCAGCCTCCAGGCACCCACCACAACGCCCAGCTATTTTTTTGTTGTAGTTTGGCTGGGGTGGGTTTGAACCCACCACCCTCGGTTTATGTGGCCAGCACCCTGCTCACTGAGCCACAGGCACCGCCGGCTGCAAGCATTTTCAACAGAGGGAGGTACTTAATGAAATATTTCACTAAGACAATGGAGACAAATAATGACTGTTGCTGGGTGTTAGAGTCTCTGCTTTCGCTATCTTGTTTAATTCCCCAAACAATTATTTCTATGTAAGTATTTTCAACCCATTTTACAGTTAGGCCAGCTGAGTTACGGAAAGGTTAACTAACTTGCCCAAGGACATACAACCAGTAAACTTCAGAACAAATGAGGATTGAAAGGCTCCCATGACTTCTCACACCTCTGCCTTCCAGCCAGCACCCCTTTACTGCAACCTCAGGCCTCCAAAGCCTCCCACTGTATTCCTATAGCAGCCCTGAAAGCTGCCACTGTGTTCCTATAGCCGCTTGCCTGGATCTTTCTGGTGAATTTTCCCACATCCTGATTTTATTTATTTTTTTCTTTTCAGCTAACTTTCCCCTGTTAATCCCTCTTTCAGTGTAACCTTGTTAGCTTTGAGGACACACCCCCTGGCCAGGCCTGGACTTACAGGGCCGCCTCTCCCCACCCCTTTCCTCTGCTTCAGTTTAAAGTCACCAGATGCCTCTGGTTCTCTCCCTTTGCTTTTAGCCCTCACAGGGGCAGGAGGGACCAAGACTGGGCCCAGAACTCACTGTCCTAGGGTGACAGTGGAGGGGCTTTGGGGAGCAGTGACTCCCCTCCATCCCCTTCTCACAGACACTGCGGCTACCACGAAAACCAACGGGCAAGATGAAGATGTGCTGGTAAGACCACGGCACTGGAAATAGTCGTGGGGAGCCTGGGCTGGGGCTGCAGAACCAGGAGTCTGTGTTTTTGGTGGGATGAGAGGAAGCAAGGGCGCAAGGTAAGAGACAGACGTAAAGACGGACGGGAGAGCAAGACAAGAGTAAGCATGAGAGACAGAAAAAAAGAGACAGCCAGCCTCAGAGAGAGGCAGAAAGTCAAAGAAGAAAGAAAAGACAAGGAAATGGATACAGAAATGGTGACTTAGGTAGATACTGGAGAAAGTGAGATCAATAAATTCACAAGGGCGGTGAGAGCTGGAATTATAGGAACTTATTACATCTCAGTAAAGCTTCAAAGTCCAAATTAAGAAAATAAACTATATTGGGATTTGATCACCTATATTAATTTGGTCCATATTTCAGGTTTGAAAATATGGAGGTAGTCCCCATCTGGAGGGACTCCTTTTTGAGTCATTTTTCTTCTTTCCTCTTCAGGAAAATTCCAGTTTTCTTCTTTGTGTGCAGTTTCGTGGGACCCTGGGCATCTGCAACTGTCAAGCGGCGCCCAAGTAAGGGTTATGGTTTCTAGATTTTGCATTCACAGTCCTTCACACCCTCAGTCTCCTCACGCCTGTGTTGGGCCATGGGGACACTCTAGTGCCTGGTTTTTGTGGTCAGTGCTGGGTATAGAAAGCAAGTCTTGGCAGTATTTCCAGTTGGCAGAAAGTCCAGTGTGTGTACTCTAGTGCCTACTGAGTGCCTGCTTTCAGACAGTGATTGGTAAATTTTGGGTGGACGTATGAAAGGATGAATTAGCAGACGGACAGATGGGTGGAGCTCAGTAATCTGGGGCCAGGGAGGTACAAGGTCAGACAATTAGGTTTTTGAACTCATCCTTGAAAAAGTGCTACACACCTTGTTGCTGAATATCACTACGGTAACCAGATGGCCAAGGAGAGTACTTTGAAGGTGACTGTTTACGGAGAATGTTTATACTCATATAAAGAGTATGTTTGATGTACCGTGATGGCTAGGCCAAAGCTTTGTAACTGGTTAATGCTTTTTCTGAAATGTAGGAAGATTTCGTTGGTAGATAAATTTTAACAAAGCACTGATGTTGGATATTTACAAGAAACATGATGTGGGGGTGAAAAAATTCTTCTTCCTTACAACTTCCCACTTGTATAAAGAGCACTCAATTTTAACCTAAGATTCTCATCAAATTGAGGGTTTAAACCTTCTCATGAAGATTTACTTTCTTCTTCTTGTTATTCTTCCCAATTCTAGGCTGTTAGCAATCATCCAGTCAGAGCCTTTATTTGATCGCTTAGAATGAGTATGAAATCATACGCATCCCTCTATATTTCATTTAGGATTATTGAATCCCAAGACTTCCCCCATTCCTCTCCTCTGTTTGACAAAGATTCCTAAGAACTCCACTCTGCAGAAGACCCATTGAGCTGGCTTAAGGCTAGCCCTGGATTCTCACTGGAATTCTAAAATTTGTGGTATTTGTGGAATATTTTTTAGCCCAAACCAGAAGCTTTCCAAACAGGTTTCTGACTCTGAAATTCTGGACATTATGCATCTTTGGTTTCAAGAAGAACAAATTCCTAACCTCCCTCAAAGAAACTTTCTACGAGCACCAATTATTAAAGGAACTTTACGCGTTGTACTACGTATCCCTTCCAGGATGAGTTAAAGGTGAAAGAATTACAGAGTTAAAGCCATATACACTACTAATAAACAAGCTGGTATCACACTGTATTTTAAATAGTCGCTCAGTTATTATCATCAGTACATCCTGGTCTTTTTCAGGATTCCCTGTCAATTCAAATTCTAATGGTGGAAATGAACTCTGTCCAAAGATCAGAATTGGCCAAGATGACTTACCAGGCAAGTATCATTGTATTACAGTGAAATCCAAGCTTTCTGTAAACCTGATATATTCTTTCATTTGGGAAAGTTGTGGAAAGGAATAAAACCAATCTCATTTTGTGTTCCCATTTTCTAGGGTTTGACCTGATTTCTCAGTTCCAAGTAGAGAAAGCAGCCTCTAGAAGAGCTATCCAGAGGGTGGTGGGGTCCACTGGACTGCAGGTGGCTTACAAGTTGGGAAATAATGTAGACTTTAGGATTCCAACCAGGTAATGTATCAAAACATTTCATTGAATTGCCTGCTTCAGATGCAATTAAAAAATGGATAGGGATCTAATATTAGAGAATTTTCTAATATTCAGTGCTTTTTTGGATCATAATTTTATTCAAAGCTGAAGGAATTTATTTACCTATCTATCTTCAGGGCCTGAATACTGGTCTTCCTGTACTTTACTTTCCATTCCAGGAAAAAATCATCACTGAGACTATTATACATTGACTCAAGACATGTTCTTATTACTTTAATTTCTGTTTTTCTATAATTTGTCTGGTTTTGACTAAAAGGACCCTCTGTGAAAAGTGCCAGAGGTTAAACATAAATTTAACTAGAAGCCACAGGGTGGACAGACGACTCACAATGGCGCTGTTCAAGCATCGTGGTGCTGAAATAGAACCACACGTCCCCCTGTTGCCTCTTGGCAGGCACCACACCAAAGCGAAACTAAAGTGATCATAACAGAAACAACAGTCATGATAATAACCAAATAAATCCCCTACATCACTGATGTCTTTCTCTAGAACTTAGCCTTTTATTCTGTAAATTATTTATAATTGAGATACTTTAGTGTATGTGTGTTAAGTCATTGTCTTATGAAAGAACTTCAGGTATACAGTTTTGATATCACCCAAATACCTTGTTCGTGATTATTATAACTATTATGTGTTTTAGCATGCTGCAAAAAATAGAAATGACATCTCTTTAGTAGCTGAACAAGAAAATTAGGACTTTGATAAAAATTAAGGTGTAAATTGAATAATTAGGACAATAAAATAATATCAAAACCCTCTAAATGTTGATAAAAATAACAGTTTTGGTCAAATTAGAAGAAACTGATATAATGTGGTGGCAGATTTCTGACAAATTTATTTTGAACATATATTATTTTATATTTTATAAGACAATAGCGCATGCATAAGATCTTTTTATAAATTTACTAATTATCATTAATCTCATCTTTAGCACAACCCTATGATACAAGAGCATTATTATTTATTATTTATTTATTATTATTATTTTTTGAGACAGAGCCTCAAGCTGTCGCCCTGGGTAGAATGCCGTGGCATCACGGCTCACAGCAACCTCCTACTCCTGGGCTCAAGCGAGTCTTCAGCCTTCACCTCCCAAGTAGCTGGGACTACAGGCGCCTGCCACAACACCTGGCTATTTTTTGGTTTCAGCCATCATTGTTGTTTGGTGGGCCTGGGCTGGATTCGAACCCACCACCTTAGGTATATGTGGCTGGCGCCTTAGCCACTTGAGCCACAGGTGCCGAGCCAATACAAGAGCATTATTATCTTTATTTTATGGGGAAGGAAACCAAGCCCTAAAACTTTAATTTATTTGTGTAGGTGTTACATCTCACTCCTGTTACCGCTTGTCAGGGCCCAGGACTGGCTAGGTCTTGGGCTCTGCTTAACTAGGTTCTGGACGCGGACCTACAAGCTACCTTGGTTAGGAATGATTTCATTTAGGTGCCTGAGGGCTATCTACTTTAGAGAGAGAGAGAGAGAGTCTTAGAGAGAGTGAAGCAGTCTTAGAATAGATAGATCTTAGTCTTTAGCAGAGCTTGGTAATATTTAGCAGAGAGACGCTGTGCTGGTGTTCTGTAGGCAGGAGAGGAGACAGAGTCAGAGTAAACAGGTCCATGATAGAATGCACATGCTTCTGACTGCCTTCTCCTCCAGCCTAAAATGAGGCTGATCTCAGGTGTAGAGACTGCCAATTCACCACTCATCTCACGAGCTCTCATCCTTGGTAGGAGAGTTAAATCCCTCTCCATGCCCTTTTTACCAAGTGTTCCATTATTGAGCTATACAGAGTTTAGTGAGAGTTTCTTATAACTCTCACTACTCCTAGCCATAGGCTATACAGGCTGCTACATGTAGGTTACAAGGTTGGGACATGCTGGGAGGGTTGAAAACCAGATAGCATGGTTTCAAAGGTTGTGTTTCTAACCACACTCCTCCATACTGACCCTGAACCATTCACACACACTTAGAAGGATTATTGCCACCTTAACTCCAACACTGAATTTCTATTGGCTTATATTTTCTTTTCATATATAGTTGTGTTCTTAAATTTCTAAAATTTTGTGCTTTGTCTTTAATAAAATAATTGAACATGGCTCGGCGCCTGTGGCTCAAGCCGCTAAGGCGCCAGTCACATACACCTAAGGTGGCGGGTTCGAATCCCCAGCCTGGGCCGCCAAACAACAATGATGGCTGCAACCAAAAATAAATGGCCAGGCGTTGTGGCAGGTGCCTGTATTCCCAGCTACTTGGGAGGCTGAGGCAGGAGACTCGCTTGAGCCCAGGAGTTGGAGGTTGCTGTGAGCGTGATGCCATGGCACTCTACCCAGGGGGATAGCTTGAGGCTCTGTCTCAAAA